>MINK01171918.1:19986-39281 GCA_001735545.1 Phormia regina
TTTTTTTTTTTTTTTTTTTTTTTTTTTTTTGGTTTTGTCAAATATTTGTTTTTTTTTAAATAATATACGTTTCAGCGTAGCGTACTTTATTCACAAATTGTACTTGTTGTTTTTTCTCACAAAAAAACCCACAAGCGGTCCAATAGATTTGTAGTAAAAGTAGTAGTTTTATTTATCAAATAACGTACCACTCACACCATCATCAAAAACCTTCTTTCCATTTTTTTTGTTCTTCTTCTTCTCCTAGGTTTCATCATACTTTAAATTACAATTCCGCAAGCGCTATGTGTAGATTTGGAAAAGTATTAAAATACTCAAAATAGTGCAAATGAAACATATCAAAACGGGCAAGATCACAATAAAACGAAATGATCTAAATTTTAAATAAAAAAAATGTAATTTAAATTTAAATTTATTATTTTTTTTTTTTTAAGTACTATGTTATACCTTCTATGCCCCAAAGCTGGATGTCAGAGATTTAAATCAATATCGGCTTCCAGATCAATGTGATTCATCGAATTTTCAGAACTATTGAATATTTGATTATCATTTGTGCTTTCTCCATTCACATTGCCACCAGCTGCGACCCGTTCTTGTTTTGGTTTACCTAACATCCAAGAAAATACTTTTTCGAAAATCTATTTATTAATTATCAAAGTGCGTTTGAGGGAGGAAAAACTAATTTTGTTTGACAGGGCGGATTATGAACATGAAATAATAATGTTTTGTGTTAGTTGTATGTAAAAAGTATTTCCCAAAACCAATTTAATTTGCAATTAAATTAAAGAGGTCAAAGGTCATTTTTGTTGTATATATTAGTATAAATTAAAGCATATTTTTATTTTCAATTGTAGTTTGTAATGTAAAGTGAGTAAGTAAGACGCAAGTGTTTTTGTGTGAAAATGTTAAATGCAGATTTTTTGTTTATGTACAAAAGGTAGACTTTCGTTCGATGTTGGAAACATTATTCAAATTCTATAATAAATTAAATAATTACATTTGTAACTCATTGAATTATTCAGTAGTCGTAGGAGTATTTATCTTAAATAAAAAGGCACAAATCATAATTTTATAAAACCACTATTAAGTTCATTCGATCCTCTGTAAGCTAAAACCATAAAAATAAAAGTGTCCCCAAATAGTTTTTACACCATTAAATCATAAAAAAAAAAAACTTTTTTAACACAAAATTTTCATAAAATTTTATACAACAACAACAAAAAAATAATAAAAACTTTTCACCTGAAATAATTTTGATAGATATTGTTCACCACTTAAGTAAGATTTTTTGAAAAAAAGTATATAATTTTAATTATTCATCACAATGTTTTCACACATTTTTTATTATTATTAATTTTTTTTTTTTTATTTCTTTACAAAATTTATTTTGCACATTTTTTGTTGACCACAACATTTTTTTACACAATACTTTTTATGTTTTAAAAAAATTGACCACGAGTTAAAAAAAAAAATATATATATTTCGAAAATTTCAAAATTCAGAACAAAATATTTACCAATTTCTTTTCCCACGATGTCGAACGAAAAATTCGTTCCCTACCAGCGACTTTAAAAACATGGGTCCCATACATTTTGATCAAAAAAAGTTTCGATTTTTTAATCGAAATGGGTATCAAAAAATTGGAAATTTTATGATGGTTATGGAAAAAATATTTTAAACATTTTTCCAATGGGATTTTCGTTCGCTAGAAGACAAATTAAAAAAAAATCTGGAAAATGACATATTGTCAACAGGTTCTTACTACAATGTAATTTTTCAAAATTTTAGCCTCAAAAGGAACAAAATTATTTTTATATATTTTTTTAAGAGAAATATCGAAATTTTAATAAAATTTTCCATTATTATTTGTTTAAATTGTTTTCACTACTTTTAAAATTAATTTTTTTGTGCTCTCATGAAAGTGAAAATATACAAAAACAAAATTTTAATGAATATTTATCTTAAATAAAATTTTTTAGTGAAACACTTTTCAATTAAAAAATATTAGTGAAGCAAAATTTTGCAGTGAAATATTAGAATTTTTGTGAATAAATATTTGATGTTAATTCTTTAATAGATATTTATAAAATTTTTAGTAATTTTTGTTTAGTTAAATAAAATTAGACCTACTAAATCTTTAAGATTGAACATTTTTAAATAGTTTTTCCTTTTTTAATCTAAATTAGTAGTTTAAGAGTGCGTCAAATATAAATAAATAGCCTAAAAATAGCTATTAAATAAATCTAAAAATATAAAATTTTGTGTTATCGCAAACAACTTCCTTTCATGAAATTAATATATCAATTTATTTCCTGTTAACGAACTTATTACGTGAGAAATTCTCCCCCAAACAAAATAAAAGAATATCAAATTCTTTTTCCTTTGTTAAAAAAAAAGCCATAAATTTTAAGTTCAACATAAAAATTGCTTATTTAAACGAAACGTCTCCAAATGTACATATTTTTTCCTTTTAAATTGCATGATGATATTTAATTAATTCAAATGTGCGTGCAAATTCTATACAAACCACCATATATGTATGTTTTTTGTATTTTTGTTTATTTTATATAAAAATTTACTAGAAACAAAATCGATATCATTAGATTACGACACATATTCTTTTTTCTTTTTTGCCAAAAAGAGTAAAAATAAATATTTTTTTTATATCTTAGATTAAATAAAACCAAAAATAGAAATATATAAATATAAAACTAATAACGTAGACAAATGAATGAAGATTATTTTTTTGGTTTAGTGAAAAAGTACAAAAACATGTACTCATAAACGTAGAATAATAAACGAAAATAAATAAAAAAAGATGCTTACAAAAAAAAAACATAAAATAAAACAATAAGAAAATGAAAATAAGATATTATTACTCACCGCCTGTAAAACAAAGACAGCCTTCGTCATCACTGCGTGAATCTCGACGTGAATTTTTCAATTCTTTGTTCATTTCATTAATGCAACGTTGATAGTAGTCATAATCTTTTAAATACCATACGGGTGGCCATCTATGTTCACGCAAATATTCTTGATTATCTTGGTGCAAAGCTCTCAAGCCTTTAATTGAATGCCGGCAAATGACATTGTAGTTGACGCATAAATAAGACATGCACCATTCGGCTAATTGATCGGCATTGTGCAACTAAAAGGTATACAACAAAATAATAAGAAATAAATTTATTTTTAGAAATCTTTCTTAAAGAAAGTTTTACCTTAACAGGCTCTAATAGCTTAAGACAATGATCTACAGTTTCAGTAGTTTCCTTTTGTGAAATCATAGTGAGATCCTCAATGACACGACATTCAACTAAATTTAATAAACGTGGCAGACATAAGCGATTGGCTAATTCCAAAAGATTAAGACATTTAGCAGCCGAAATATGTGGTATTTCATCGGTATATAAATAGCAAAGTAATTTATGGAATGTATAAATTGTCACACCAGGAAATACAATCTAAATTTTCATAAATAAACTACGTTAACAAAGAAATTTCTATTAAATATTATTTAGATATTTACCACACTTGAATGTGCCTCTCGAAAATCACCAGCCAACATGGCACGCATTACATCACAGCGGGCTACTAATATGGCACGATGGGCTTTCATTTGTCCATCATCTAATTCGAAAGTGATATCGGTAAAGCAGCCATCGCCCATGCAATGTTTTTCCATATTTTCTTTAATACTCTGAAATTGCGAAATTTGTTTTTGTTTTTATTTTTCTTTTTCGTTAGCAATGGCAGTTTAGAATATTTGAAATATGTATGTACTTACAAGACATATATGAGAACTAGGATCATCATTAATGCTGGGTGCGTTATTTTGTGTCTTTGTTAGCAATTGTGTTAGTTGAGGCAGTTCCAGCAAATCGGCAGCTTGTTCAATTTCCTGAAGAAAAGGAATTATAGGAAATTTTTGGTGAAAACCAAATTATTGCGTAAAATTTTATTTTTTATTTTAGAAAATTTCCGCAAAAAAGTTTTTAGTGAAATTTCTTGTGAAATTTTGATATTTTAGATTTCTCATTAAATTAATATTTCTAGTTTTATTCCGTAAAATTTTGATTTGAAGATAAAAATCAAAAAATTTGTTATTAAAAATATTTTTGACTATTTTTTTTTTTTTTAGTATTCATTATTACGTTATGCTTATTATACGATTTTTTGGTAAAAAATATTAACTACTTGGTTTTTAATAACTCAAATTTGTAAGTCAAGGTTTTAAATTTAAATTTTAAATTAAAATTTTGTTATTAAATTCTTATTAACTTACACTTCATTTTTACCAAATTTAACTACGAAATTAATAGTAGTAAATATTTTAAATATTAAATATTTTGCGGTATCAATTTTAGCGTTACATTTTTAATACATTTTAAAACAAACATTTAGAATTGTCGGTTCTAAATTTCAAGTTATAAAATTTCAAAGACAATTTCTTAGCACTAATATAAAAAAATAAAAATAAAAACTTAAAATTATATGTTAAAAATTCATTCCCTTACCTGTATATTGTTCAATTCTTTTTCAATAGTGCCAGTGTAAATAAATTTGAGACAATGATGTAAAGCTTGTGTGGTAATAATCTTCGTTAAAGTAATAATTGTTTGATTGATCAGATTTCCTCGACCATTATCCACTTGAACGATGCGTATATTTTGAAATACAGGATGGTGAAGATCTTTATAAAGTTCACTAGGTTTTTTGGCCTCAATCAAAGGCAATGCCTGATAGCTGGAACGACGCTTTATTTGTTCCCACATTCTACAGGAAAAGCATACAAATTAAAATTTTAACAAAATATTCTGGAAATAAATTTGAAAATTTCACCTTTGTGCTCGAGATTCATTGCGTATCAGACACTCGGTATCATCATTAAAATCTGCCGTTGTTGCCTCACCAAATGTTGAACTTATCTAAAGTTAAAATTTTGCAAACTATAATCATAAATGAAATTCAAAAATTAATACTCTGTTATATTCATACCATACTCGACTCACTGCTACTGCGTCCGCCCATATCAGTAATTTCGGTATTTAAAATACGATTGAAAACATTCGATGCTGCAGCCAACATAAATTTGTGTACGGGAAATTTAATTGTGCCAACCACCAATACAAGATCAGTATAATTTTGAGCCAAAAACATGTTATACATATCCTGGCGAAAATTACCAACCACTACAGTCATTTCAGGTGGTGGTGGTTTGGGTGGACGAAATGGGGCCTGTAGTAAAGGTTTTTGTACCTTCTTAAGATTTGTCATCCAAAAGCGTTGTTGTCGGCGGGCAATTAAAGCCGAACGTATGGCATTTTCGAAAACTTCATTAACACCAAAATAAGTGAAAACACTAGCTTCGTAATATGATACGCCCAGTTCTCTAGCCACAGCACGAGCTTCATCGGGCATTACCAAATCACTTTTGAGAGCAGCTCTAAGAAATTTTATTATTTTTTTTTTTTATTTAATAAAGATATTAGAAATTAATTAATTAATTGTAATTTTCATACCTTACAAATGTACTTCTTTCACCAAAGTAAGAAAGATAGGTTTCATCACGATACATATAACGTAAATCGTTTTTACAACCTACCAATATAACGGGTACATCTGGACAAAATCTTCTTATCTCAGGATACCACATGGCTTTACAATTCCTTAAAGAAATCGGGCTGGCAATGGAAAAACACAGCAAAACGACATCGGAGCTAAAAATATAAATCCAAACAAAAAAAATGTTTAAAAATTTCAAATGTGCTAAATTATAAACTGCTGACGTTTTTTGTATTGAATAAATAATATGACTATTAATATGTAAACTGTATTTGTAAAAAAAAAAAATAAATAAATAAATAAATATATTTATAGGTAAACATTTGAATTTCAAATTTTTAGCAAAATATTTACTCTTTTTGTGTTTTTTTTTTTTTTATTTATTTTGCTTTTCCACTTCAATTACGATGTTATTTTTATTTTGTTTTATTTTTATCTTTATCTTATCGTATTTAATAACATGGATAATGATTATCTGTTTTATTTCAAATTGACCATAATAAACATAATATTATTGTCTCGTGTTTAACAAATAAAGATAAATAATTAAAAAGCAAATAAATTAAAACATAACATAAAATAAAATATTTTTTTTTTACAACACCACTTACCGTCCATAAGCAAAACGTCTATCCTTGTCATGATCACCAAATGTATCCCACAAACGCAAGGATACATTGACACCATCAACTACCTCCCATGAGCGTTCAAGTACCTTTTGTTATATTTTAAGTAGAAAAAAATAAACAAATAAGAAAAAAAGTTTAAAAGTAAATCAATAATTCTTTTATAAATACACATCATCATTTTCTTACATCTTTATATATACGATATTGGTCTATGGCCCAAACAGTGGGCACATGAGTGGATAATAATTGTGAAAGGGAAACATGTTTGTTGCATGCACGAGCACATATTAATCGCGTTTTGCCTACGGCTGTATCGCCAACAAGGACACACTTAACAAGTTCCTGATGTGGTTGTTCGTTATCCATGTTTCCATTGGTAAATGCAAAATACTTTTGAGTTTATTAATATTTATTCTAATATGCAGTTTCTACCTACAATTAGACAAAAAACAATATAAAACAAATAAGAAAGGGTAACTAACAGCTGTATAAAAAAAGAAACTTTTAATTATTTAATATAGTTTTTTTATTTCATTTTTAATAAAACCATGTAGTAAGTAAGCTAGGGATATTTATTATAATATTATAATATGTAATATTCATATAATATTCTGTTGTAATATTGATTTATATTGTTAAATTGTAAAAAAGATGCATGCAATAGTAATTAATTATTTTTTATCATAATATTAAAAATTATATTGTAAAATAATATGTTTACCTAAAATAAAGTTACTAAATTGTGTTAATTTTTAAAAAGGAATGGAAGGGAATTTAAAGAATAAATTTGTCACTAAAAAAAGTTCTTAAGGCTTTAATACGCTGGAATGCAGACCAATGAAGCAATTGAAATGCGTTTTTGAAAGATAGTCATTTGTTACAAAATTTTTAAATTTAGTTGAAATTTTAAATTTTTGGAAAAAATTTGTACTTTTTTTTATTATATTTCGATTTTTTCCAAATTTCGTATATTTAGCGAAATTTATATTTATATTTTATTTTTTGTTTGGATAATGTTCCTGAAAGCTAAGTCATTATTAATAAATGTCTCAAATATTTCAATTTAATTCGTCCAGAAATTTATAAGAAAAATGTTTACTTTCGACCCCTCTATGGGCTGCAGAACAATAGTTAAGGATTTCATTGTTCATCTTAAGGTAAAAAAGAATTAAGATGCGGATTTCTAGAGTCCATCATATTCCTGACTTAATTACTTCATGTACAACAGCTATGCCGGAAAAGCATAGAGTTTTTACAAATGTAAATTAAAAAAATAAGAGGATAAGAATTTTATGTTACTTTAATCACAAATAAAGGTATATGACCAGTTGGTTTTATTATTTCATGAAAAAAAAAATAATAATAAAAACAACTAAACTTTAACTCTTACATTAATTTCATATTCAAAAGCACGAATTTCACAAAAATTAGAGTTCATTAAAAAATGTGCCTTAAAAATTTTAAAAAAGTACTAAATTTGAATTATTGATTTCATATTCAAAAACCCAAATTACACAAAAGAAAATAAATAATAATAAATTTCTATAATTCACAGAAATCACAGTTGTTTAAAAAAATCCGTTTTTTACATAAATTAAATTTTAAAAAAGTTTCACTTTTAAAAAATGTTGTTAATTTTATTATACAAAATAATGTAACTGCAATTAAGGGTGTTGCTTTTATTTCTAGAAAACAGCAGGAACATAAAATCGAGTATAATTCAAAAAGACAGATGATTCACAACTAAAAAGCAAAAATAACAATTCAAGCATAAATACAGGATATAAATATACATCCGGTATAAAATAGTTGTTATCCTTTGAATAGTACAAAGCCGGCCTCATACCTTTCGTTTATAATACAAACAAAGGTATGACAAAGAAAATAAAATTCCTGATGAGATCATCATCATCCTCAAATAATTTAAACAAAAAAAAAATAACAATTTTTAATAAAACTTTTTAAAGATTAATAAAAATTCCAATCACATGAAAACCATTAAAATGTCTTACCAGCAGCAATACATTTTTAAAGAAAATTTAATCTCTTAAGCATAAAACACAATATTTAATAAATTTTTTATATATAATATTAAATATATGACCGATATAGTTTAAAAAAAAATAATAATAATAAAAATTTAATTTGCGATTATTATTTTTATTAAATTTTGTTTCCTGATACGCACGTAAAAAATAATTTACACAAATCGAGAGTCAATTAAAAATGACTTAATGAGAGCAAAACGATAAAAAAAAACAACAACAGTAATAAAGTAAAAATATATATGAATACAAAAAAAACACAAATCTACAAAAACATGTTTATTTTCTTTTCGCATTAAAAACAAAAACAACAATAAGTCAGGCATATATTTTTAATTGAATTTGCAATTATTTTTTTACTTTTCATTTCTCTATTGTAAATTATTTTTAAATTAATTTGTTGCTAATTAAAATTACTTTGTTGCAAATTTTGTAGTAACAATTTTTCAGAAAAAATAACTATTTTTTTTTTTCGTTTGATAAAAACCGAGTAGAAAAAATGTACGTGTGTATGTGTACATTCAAAATCAAAAGGCGTACATGTAGAAAAAAACGTATTAATTTAACTGCTAATAACTTCTTTTATTCGCGTGTTTGTTGTTTATTTTTTTTTTTTTTATTATTTAGTTTTGTTTTTTTTTATTTTTTTATTGTAGTTTTTTTTTTGCTTAATAATAAAGCAAATAGCAGAAGATTATTAACTTTTTGTTGCTGTGTGTTTTGTTTTTCTACTTTCAATTTTTCCTTTTGTATCGTATTCTTTATTGATTTTCTACTGCTGCATTTGAACTTCAAAGTGTTTTTCCATTTTACTTTTTATACAAAAGGAATTTTTTAAAGTAGTTTTATTTATATCTATATAATACCATATCTTTTATAAATATAACAAATTTTTCTCACTTGTGACAATTATTATTTATTTATGTTTTTTTTTCTTGTTTTTTTTTATAATATTTCTTCACAAATATGCAGTTTTTCTTCTACTAGAAGAATATTTTTCTTTTGTTCAACAATTCTGATTAAAAGCACTTTTTACTTTTTATTCACTTTTGTTCCAAATCAGAGATGATAAAATGTCATTTCGTTCCAGTACAAACATGTACACACAGTGACAGGTTGAATAAAATGTACCTTTTTTCGTGGGTGTTGGGTACTGAAAAGTACCAGAATTGCTATAGTGTTGGGTAAATAGTTTTATATGAAAATTTTATAAATTAGTTTCTTTGTTTCGATTTTTTATTGTTGTCTCTATTCTGTTTTGAATTTTGCCTTCTAGGGAATAATTAGACTTCCCTAACTCAGCTCCGATTTGTTTGATTTTTTTTTGCCATTGATAGTATTTTTATCGGTGAAAATAATGATGTAAAAAATTTTGATCGCAATTAAATATTTTGGAAGTCGAAGATCGAAGATCTTTGAAGATCGAATTAGTTAGCGAAACAGCTTTTTTGTAAATGCCCCATTAACAGCTTTTAATTGATACTTTAATATTTGCAATCGGATAAATAGAATAGGAAATATTTAAGATTTTAAGTGAGCTAAGTAGGTAAATGAGTACCCCGTTTAGAAATTAATTTAAATTTAGGATTAATTAACACTCATTAAACATTCCTTTAATCACATCATATGGATCAATATTTAAATTGATCTCCGCGTAATTTAGTTTTAAGTTAAATTTAAAAAATCTGTAGATATCGTGATTTCCCGTATATTAATACTATTATTCTTTTGACCTCGCGTCCTATAATAAAGTCGGGCATATTATACATCATTAACAACTGTTTGGCTTGTGTTCCCAAACTAAAGTTTTATGTCCCATACCCATAAATTTTAAAATTTATTGTATTTTTTAAATTAAATACATTTTGTGTAAATGGTTCATAAATTTGAAATAAATCCATCAAATCATCGAATTTTGTAATTTAATAAAAATTATGTACATTTTTACTAAAAATGGCCTGCTTCAAAATGAAATTTTAAATTTGAAACAAAATTTGCGTGTATGTTTGCATTCAGAATCAAAAGTCTTCATTAAAATAATTACAAAATATATAGTACTTTTACAACCAAAAAGGTACATTAAATTCCATTTTTTTTACTGTTCTATACCAAATCTTATGAAATATTCCCCCAACTAATCGTCCCAAAATAAAACATATTTTACCGAAAAGAGCTGCCATACGTTTTAAATGACAACAAAATAAGAAATTTCAAATAAAAATAAATTAAAAGTTGCCGATTACTACTTAACACAAGTTAGATTAATAAACATATAAACGATTTTCATCTCATAATCACAAATAAATTTAAAATTGGCAAAATTGTTATCAAAAATGTTTCCATATATTCCATATCAGTTTTATGACTTAAATTACCGTTAAATAAGCGTTACTTTAAAATAAAACATGTTATATTTTAAAATATATATTTTTCGTTTTATTTAAAACTTGTTTCTTCTTTTAGACATAAACTTTTTTTGTTTTATTTACAGATTAAAGAACACAATAGAAAAAATATAATTTTTAAAAATAAAAATTTTAAAAAATAAAAATTTTCAACAAAATTTGTGCAAAAAATAATCAATGATAGAAAACAAAAACGTTTTAGTACACTACGTAAACGTAAATAGTAACATTCAAAAATAAATTAAATAGTAGTTAAAAATAAAAAAAATAAACATTTGACTAAAACAGTTTCTTTTTCTTAAAGGAAATTAAGAGAGGCAAGTCCAGAAAAAGGATTATTTTAATTAATAAAAATAAGTATTTAAAATCCTTCTGAAGCGGCTCTTAATTCATCCATCAGTGAGGGAGGTACTGATAAAGAAGCAGCTGCTATAAGAGTGGATGATGGCATTTTGTGATTATAAGAACATAAAAAGTTTTGCAGTTCTGATTTTAAACCCTCAACGTTGGTTTCAAGTTTTTGTAAATTTGGCACACATTGATTGCTACGCTGTATTAGATCCAAAATGGCACTTGTAGAGGGTCTTTTAGTGGTTAAAGCTGATTGTTGGATCAACTAGAAATGATAAGTTTAAATAGAATATAAGGAAAAATGTTTTTATTTCACAAGAATATTTGTACCTTTTTATAATCATCTATTAAATTGGAAACCTCATAGGTGGTGCCGGTATTTTGGGAAGATTTTCCTATGTCGGATAGTTCGAATTTTTTGCGTTCCATAGCCAAAGACTGTTTTAATTCCTGAGGATTATGAAAATAAAACTATGATTTTTGTTTTAAAAAATCTGCGTCATTAACTTACTTTAATAGTGTCTTGACTTTGCTCATATTTCAAACGCATTTCTTCCAAACTCCTCTTGGTTTTCTGTAAATCTTTAAGTTCTTCTTTTGTCTTTAGTTGTTCTTCTGTTAACTCGGCGGTTTTTTCTTCATTAGCTTTTAGGGATTTCTTAAGACTTTTTAAATTACTAAGTAGAGAATGTATGTGTTCGTCATATCTTTGCATTTTACGTTGATATTCTCCCTCTAATACTTTTGTTAAAATACGTAAATGATCTTCACTGATATTATGCTTCAGTACATCGACATCTTCTAAAGAATTTTCCGCTATTTTAACTAAACTTAATTCTGGCATAAATACCGCTTCTCTTTTATTATCTTTGAGATCTTTAGTTTGTTGTTCCATTTCTTTAAGATAATCTAATATCTCTTCCTTTTCCTCCGTTATTCTATTTATCTTGGATTTTAGTTCCCGTATTTCATTTTTATATTTTGCCACTTCGGAGGCATAATCTTCGCTTAGATCTTGTTGGAATCTTTCATTATGTTTTTCTAATTTTAGGTTTTCTTGTTTTTGTTGTTCAATTTCCTGTTGACATTCTAGCAAATGTTGCTTCATCACATTGATTTCTTGTTGGAATGTTAGTTTCATTTGTTCTTTCTCTTGTTGTCTTTTAAGTTCTAATAAACCCGTAAATTCTTCTAGTTTTCTTAGTTCTTCATTTTGTTCGGCAAATACTTGATTCAATTCTTCCAATTCCAAACGTTTTAATTCTAATTCTTGTCTGGTTTTCTCTTCCAAAGCCTGAGCATTATTTAGAGAAGTTAACATTTCCTGCCAATCTTGTTGGTGTTGTTGGAGATTTTGCATTTTAGTATTTTGTAAATCCATCATTTTATGCAAAAATTGTATACGTTCTTCTTTTTTATTGGATTCATATTCGAGAAATTGGCGTTGCTGTTGTTGAAGTTCTGAAACATGTTTTTTAAGTTCCTCAACTTCTTTATTGGAGTCATTTTCAAGATCATCAAGGTTACACTGTGTAGCCTGGTTTGTGCAAAGTTTTTGTTTCATTTTTATGGCTTCCAAAGAATTTTTCAATTCGATTAACTTTTTCCTTTCCTCCTGTAATTTTCTATTTAAATCAGTCTTTGTTTGGTGTTCTTGTCTTAATTCATCCTTGAGTTTTTCATTTTCCTTTTGTAATTCATCTAGTTCTGTGTCTTTTTCATTTAATGCCAGAAGTTTTCTTTCCATTTTGTACAGTTTGGCATCATTTTGCAAAAGATTTTCTTGCAATATAAGGATTTTTTCTCTATGATTTTCTATATTTTCTTGCATTTGTGTTGATTTTTGTGTTCTTTCATTTATTTGTTGCTTAATTTGTAAAGTACAGGCTTCTGTCTCAGTTTCATTTAATTTTTTCTTAAGAATTTCATTCTCTATGACTAGTTTTTCCATGCCTTCATTTCTTTCTTGCACTTGACCAAGTTGTGTAAGTAGTTTTTGTTTTTCTTTTAGAAAATCATTTAATTTATTAAGATTTTCTTCAAGTTTATTACCTTGCAGGGTTAAATTACGGATATCTGTATCGTTTTCTAGACATTCATTTATTTGTTTTGTTTTTGTTATAATTTCAAAATTCTGTCTTTGAATTGGAACTATATTTTGGACAAAATCATGGAAATTTCGTAGAATTTCCTGATTTGGTAATTGAGTTTGGGAATTTTGCAAAAAATCAATTTTAGCTTGAAGTTTTGCACATTGTTGTTGTAACTCTATAAAATCTGGATCATCTGGAGTTTTATGCTCATCTAGGGAATGACCGCTACTTTGAAGTGTTGGAACCTTTTTAGCAACATTAATTTCTTTTATGTCTGTGTATTGAAAAATATATATTTAATATATTATTTTATCATTTTTATTAATCAGTCTTACCTTTGGGCTGCTTTTCTATTAATACTTTTATCTCTTGCTCTATTTCAGCCTTGACTTTCAATTCCTCAATAACTCTTTTCATTTCCTCTGATTCTTGTTTAAGCTCTGTATTCTCATTTAATACTCTCGACATTTCCTTTTCCAAAAATTGTATTTTGTTACTTAATTCTTTAGTTTGCTGTAAGTACTCCTTTAATTTTTCCCTTAATTCTTCTATCTCTTGCTGATCTCTTACATTTTGAAATTTAAGTTTTCCCTGTTCTATTTCTAATAATTCGAGTTGAAATTGTGTCTTTTTATATAGCTCTTGTACTTGTTCATACTGCTCTTGTGTAGTCTTTAAAGCCTGCTTCACTCTCAATAAATCGTTTTGTTGTTTCACAGAATTTTTGAATACTTCATCCTTATCTTTAATTAAATGATCCATGGCTTCATGTAAATCATTTAATTGTTTACTTTTAAGCTCCTCGGAGGATTTAAGTTCTTGTAACTCTAAACGATAGGCTTCCAAAGAAAAAGTTAATTGTTCTATTTGTCTTTGTTGTTGATCATTTTGTTGTTGCAATATTTGCATATCTTCCATTTCATCCTGTAATTCTTGAAGTCTTTCTTTCAAATGGATAATTTCTAATGTTTTAGAATTAATTTCTTCCTGATATTTAATACTTAATTTGTGTACTTCATCCAAATCTTGTTCATCTTGTATTTTATTAGTGTAATGTTGTTGTATATGTTCAATTTCATTTTCTTTCAGTGTTAAAATTTGCTGTTGTATTGCTAGTTGTTCTTTTAAATCTACTATAGATTTTTGTAAATTCATTTTATCCTGTAAAGTTTCGGTTAGTTTACTATTACTTTGTTTTAAATTATTTTCCATATTAACACGTTCCTTGGCAAATTGGGTACATTTCTTAGTGATTAATTTATTATCGTACTCCAGATCAGCCAAAAGACGTTGAAGTTCCATAACTTTTTCATCTTTTTCTTCGGTTAAGTTTCTTAAATCTTCTAAAAGGGTACGTTTTTGTTTTCGTAATACCGAAATCAATTGTTGTTGATCTTTAATTAAAGCCAATTGTTGTTCTTTTTCAAATTGCACAATATTCTCCTCCGAGTCAAGCTCTTCATCCGGAAAATGTTGATTATGATGCTCTTTGGATTCTTGTTGTTGTTTCTCTAACTCCCTTTCCAATTCATTGCACTTTTCATACAGTCTTACACATTCCTTTTGCAAACGTTGATTTTCTTGCATAAATTTTCTTTCTTGTGTATAAATTCTTTCCAAATCATCTAAGCGTGTAGTTTTTTGTTGCCTCAACTCTTGTTTATACCATTGTTCGGACTTTGTTAATCTTTCCAATTCACTGCGTAATTTGCTAACATCTAGCAAGGCCATTTGAAGACGTTCATCTTTAATGCCCCTAAACTTATTGCTTTGTTGTGCAGAGTCAGTATCGGATTCTAATTGCAAACTGCAATCACTGGTATTTGAACTGCAGGTGTAGAGACCCGAGTCGCAGGTCATCAGGGGAAAGTTTTGCTTAGAACTTTGTTGAGACTGTTGGGAGGCATTTGAAATTGTGCGTGGCCTTGAGCCCGGAAGGCCTCGAAATTCCTCATTATCCTCCATTATTCAATCATATTCTCCTCAATATAAATTTAACATAACTGTAATTTTTACAATAATTGGTAAAAAGTTAATATTTATTTTCAGCTCATGATCTCATAAACTTACGCACTTTTTTTTCACAAAAACTGATTAAACAACTATGCTTTAATTTTCAAATAATCTCGTTCTCTATGTAATTTTTTATTAATACAACACGATTTTCTTTTATTTACACAAAACACATGGAATTTCCAATTTTATTTGTTTTATTTATTAGTATTTTACATTTTTTCTTGAGGAAAATTATTCTTTTCTTTAGATTTTCTATTGTTTTTCTTTTTTTCACTTCAATAACATGTCAAACGAGTTGACGTTTCATAAAAGAAACAAAATGGTATATGAAACAAATAGCAATCACAATAAATAGTCGACAAAAATCATTCACAATAGAATTGAACAACAATGATGCAAATGAAATGTATAACAATAACTATATTTAAGTAAATTGTTAGTTATATTTGGAAAAATGTAAAAAATGTAAAGATTTCAAAATCAATTACAGAATATTTTGAAATGATTTTACCATTTATTAGTAATTTCTTTAGTTTTAAAGAAATTTTTAAGCGACCTCTAATGTTAACTATTAACTGTCATTTTTAGACTAGTTTGTTATTGTTATACGACTTATTTTCCACAAAATTTAAAAAAAGTTCTTGTTCCACAATAAAAGCTTTTGTGGCGAGTGTGTGGTAAATGAACAAGGATGTTGGAACTTAGAACTTGCAAAGATTTTTTAATTTAAATAAAGTATTTTATATATTTCCCTATTTTAAAATATTCCGAAAAATAGAAATCAATAATTTCCTATTTATCATATTAAAAATCCCGAAATATTTTTATTCTTATATGAAAACTGTTTATATACCGAACAAATCATAATTTTCCTATTAAAAAATGTATAAATTTATATTATTATAATTTTTAAAAATTGTATATTTTCTATTGGAAACATGTTTATTTAAAAATGTGCTGAAATTCTTTTTAGATTAAAATCTAAATTAAAGAACAAGTTTAAATACCACAATATTAAAAAAAATTATGAGAAAAAATAGAAAAAAATCTATTTTTTAAATTCTCAAAAGATTTTTTTTATTCATTTTGTAAAAAATATACAATAAATTTTAATAAATATAAAGTAAAATTGAAAAATTTCCAAAAATTTTTATTAGAAAATTCCCCTGAAAATTTTTAATAGTAAAAATTTTCTATTAAAAAATGCTATTGAAGATTGTTAAATCCGCTAAAAAAATTTTAAATATTGAAAAACGTAAATTTAAAGAATTTAAAACAAAACACGATAAATAGAAAAAAAATCGATAAATCGAAAAAATTTTATTGAAAAATATTAAATAAATTAAAACGTAAAATAAACTAAAATGTTTTTATTAAAAATAAATCGTAAATTTTTATTCTTTAGGAAAAAAACTTTAATAAATCGAATTTCAATAAATTCCATTTACTATTTATTTACATAAATATTATAATAAAACATTTTCCCTTATGTTCCCTTAAATATTTAACTATTCATTAAAAAGTACTTCCTTTATTTATTTTCCTCCTTATCCCCTACTGTAATACATAATAGTAACAAATAATCAATTTTCTTTAAAGAAAATTGCATAAACTTTATACTTGTTCGACACTTGTTATAATAAGACCAAACAAAAAAGGATGTGATGCGATAATTTAAATGAATTTAACAAGATTAATATGGCAAACACGTAACAACCCTAAAACCACATGTTTGATGCTCAATAAAAATATAAAAAAAAAAAAACATAAGAAAAATTCTATTAAGACTGCAGGCTGTTTTCAAAAATATACTAAGAATAAAAATGAAATGACATATAGTAGTTTTACTCTAGAGTATTATGGGTGTGTGTGTGAGTGAGTAAGTGAGTACTCGTAGGTATAGTAAAAGCAACAATTGCCATAATAATTGTAATAAAAACAGTTATATTATACCTATACATACAGATAAACATAAAAGGTAAAGGTAATAAAAAATAGAGAATCAAACTGTGTTTTTATTTTTAGAGTGTATTTTAAAATTGAGACAAACTCTTATACTCTTATATAAAGAAACCATTAGTGAGTTAGTACTCTCTTTTTCTCTTGTTTAAAAAAGTACTCTTTATAACTAACCTTCCTTAAACAGTGGTAACTGTAAATAAAAGCTTTTTATTTGTTAGTGTATGTGTGTGTGTATATATATATGGTTTTTAGTCCTGTTTGCAGTTAGCCAAACAACGTGCGAGCAGGAGCTTTTTTATTTTGTTGGTTCAAGTGTTTGGTTAACGGGAAAATCATTGGGACTTAAGTAAAATAAAACTTCTGCTCAAAACAACAGTTTGTTGCTTACACTCCTGAATTCTAGACGCTTTTTTTGTTAGAGACGAGACGTACTAAAAAAAGTGAAACGGCTGTATATTTTTTAAATTTCAAGAAAAAATAATAAATAATAATAAAGAATTAATAATTTAAATAATAAATAAAATTGAGAAAAATAGAAACCTAAAAATTAAAAAAAAAAAAATAAATTATTAAAATAAAAACAAAAATAATTTCGAAAAATTACTTAAATATTTGAATTTAAACAAATTTTATAAAAAAATACACCGAGAGAAAAAAAGTACTTAAATATGTAGTGGTAATATTTAATTTTATTTGTTTTCTATATGTATTTTAAAATGTAAATGTGTTATTTTGTATTCCTTTGGAAATTGTTTGTGTGTATATGTGTTAATGCGTACATTTGATTTAAGTATGCGTGTGCGGAAATATTAAGTTTAACAAAGAAAATAAGAACCTTAAAAAAAACGGTTACAAATAAAGTTGTTATAAGAAATTATAAAAAAATAATGCAAAGTATAAAGAAATTGAATTTAAATAATAATAATAAAAAGAGAAAAACGAACAAAGAATTTTCAATCGATAATATTTGATATGGAAGTTAAAGATATAAATTTAAATGTTTTAAGGATTTGAATACTAATGATATAAAAAAATATTAAAAAAGAAAAGAAATGAAATAAAAAATTAAGAATTAAATTAAAAATTAAAAAAAAAAAATATTAAAGAAAAATAATGAAGCATTATTAAAATTAAAAAAAATATATTTATTTAGAAGTTTATAAAAATAAAAACAAAAAATAAATAAAATTTAAAAATGAAAAATTAGTGGAAATTATATTTAAAAATTCTTTATTTTTAAAACAATCCAAAGGTTTGAATTTCAATACATTTCAATATATGATAACATATTTAAAATTCTAATTAAAATTAATTTAAAATTGCTAAAATAAATTATTTAGTTATGATTTTGAAAAATACAAAAAAGGACAAATATTAAAAGTTGATCTCAATATACATTTTTTATTGCACTTTTGTAAAAAGAAATTAAACATTGTTTACATATATTTATCTTATATTTTTTCCTCCAATTTTAACCAAAATTTTGATTTATTGTCAATTATAAAAATTATATTCGAGATCATGAAAATATTCAGTAGATACTTATATCTCATTCATTCACTTATTTTAGTTTTATTTAGAAATCTTTTTTAAAAAAATACAATATTTTTTATACAGCTGAAATACAATTTCCTCTTTCGGGAATTTCAATTTACTAAACGTTTTATTTTTTTAATCGTATTTTATTCAATTAATCCTTTTAATTTTAAAAATATTGTAATTTATCTTTTGATCTATTTTACTTCAAAAAAAGTTTTTTAAATATCACATATTACGTATATACGCACCATTTACTCGCAATTAAAAATATTGCGATATGAAAATTTTGCTGTATAAACAGTGAGTTAGTACTAAATTTGTAAGTTAGTAACTCACGAAAAATAATCATGAATAGTGAAGCTAATTGCAAATAAAACGTACAGCGTTGCCACTTCCTTTTAAGTTCATAGTATTATACATGATAATAGTTTTATTTATCCCATTTGGCCCGACAAATAAGGAAATATATTTCTTTGTCCAATTTGCGTATAAACAGTGAATTATTTGTTTGCAAGTTATTTTTATTTGCAATAATCGCGCGTATAAACGTAATAACACTTAAGTTTTATTTTTAATTTTTTGCTTAATTCATCATTTTCTATGTTAACTTTCTTCTCATTTATATCACAAAATATGAATAGAAAATTAGTTGAATTAGCAAAATATCGAAAATTCATTAAAATTTCTTTATTT
>MINK01171919.1:0-37834 GCA_001735545.1 Phormia regina
GAAGTCTAATAAAAGACCCCTGCCCTAATTATAATGTATACAATGGTGTAGGGTATCATATGGTCGGGCTTGACCGACTATATCTTTTTCTCTCGTTTAACTTTAAAAGCGTTCA
This sequence comes from Phormia regina, assembly GCA_001735545.1. NCBI lineage: Eukaryota > Metazoa > Arthropoda > Insecta > Diptera > Calliphoridae > Phormia > Phormia regina. Next base: position 116 of record MINK01171919.1, read on the forward strand.
TTGAGATTTCACGACTATATTAAAGTGAATTTTCTTTTAAAAGAAACATTCAAATCAGTTCAAAAATATTTGAGCTCTGAACTGTCACACATTCCAACTATAATTTAATTCCAATCTAATTTATTTGCCTTTAGGTTTTGTTAAAACTTTTTAATTGAAAACATATTAAGAAGTTGTTATGGGATGATGATTTAAGCATAAAAAATATATATTTTGAAAGGTAATCAAAAATCAATTCCACTTTGAAAATAGTCGTTTTCATTTTACTTTTTCCATAAATGCAAATTAAAGAAATAAAGCAATTTTCTATGGAAATGGTTTTAAATTTTTCAATACAAAAAATCAATATTGAATACCCTGCATAATTTCCTTTGTCAATTGTTTCCAAATGATAAAAATTTAAAAACATTTATATTTGAAAATAACATGATTGTAAAATTCTTATCAAAATTTAAAATTTACCACATACTGCAAAATTTTTTGGTTTATATTATTTCATTTCTACATTATATTTTGCGTAATATGTTTCCTTCAAATGTAAGTATGACCTTTGTATTTATTCAAAAATAAAAAATTTATAAAATTCGTTTCTTAAAGCAATTTTTTGGATTCAACATTAATAATGTAGAACTTTATCCACGACGTAGAGCAACAGAATTCTATTATGAACCACAGCCCTTAGAAGAATATCAAAGTCGTCATGGTGAACATCCCCAGGACAAATTAAAATATAACAAAAATGAGACCAATAATTGCCAACAGGAAATGGACAGTATACGCATAGCACCACCTAGAAATTCCGATATGCGAATGTTTCGTAATAGTTATTTTTCGTAATTCGTAATCATAATACGGGTTTGATTTTTGGTTTTATTTAGTTTATTAACTTTTATTTATTATAAATTTAAAATAAAAATGAGAACTTAAATATTGTAATAGTTTAAAATGTGAACTACATAATGAAGAATTTCGTTTTATTGTTCGAAATAAAGGCGAATTTCGTAACAAACTACATACGAGCATAATATGCGTACAACAAACTAACAGTGCCTTTGTTTAATAGCGTTTAATAATTGTTTAACTTTTAATTAAATATTAACTTTAAATATGTATGTATTAAAATTTCCAGAGGTATATTAGTTTCTAATTATATCAACCTTGTTTTAGAAGGCAGTATTCAAAAATTGATTTTTTTCTCTCTAAACATCAGCACCCAAAGCATGGAGATCGTGCAGAACCTAGGGAAAAAGATAAAGATAAGATAAATGTATGATTTTTATAATTACTACTTTATGAACAAAAAAAAATATATTTTATTACCTCCATTATGGTAGCAATACTCCAAGCTTGTGTGCGACATGAATCTCTACAATAGGAACCATTTTCATTGGTTAATTCCGGCAAACCGCGCCAATGCGACGTATGCAATTCTTTCAAATGGGCTTTCAAAATGTCCCTTTAAAATAAAACATGTATGTACATCATTATCGATGAAACATTTTTATTATTTTTGTTAGCAGAAAAAATCTTACCAGGTTTCAGCTATAGTTTCATTTAAGAAACCACATTTTTTGGCAAATATTAAACGTGCTCTTAGATAGTAGCCAATAGGCCATACCCATTCTGGGCCTTGATGATAGTTAGCGCCGTGGGCTACAGTGCAATCGGTGGAATCATTGGAATTGTCATAGTTACCACGATAATTCCAATCGTTAGGATCTAAGGTCTTCATGCCCAAAGGACCCAAAAGATATTCTTTAGCTTTTTCTAACGCAACCCAGGCATGTTGGGGATTGAACATTTCTGGTGCCACTACCATACTAATGGGGAAATTACATCTCAATTGATAGTCGGTCCATCTTTGAGAGGCACCATAACAATCCTTGTAGATATTTTTCTTATTGGCCAGTGGTGCTTTTTCGGTTTCAGTAACAAAGAAATATTTTTCAAAGTTTGCGACAATGCGATCTGCCCATTCCTTATAGGTCCATGTAGTTTCTTGACCTAAAAAAATATAGATATTTCAATATTAAAATTAAAAACCCTTCAACTACTTACCATTTGGTCCCTTGCGCGTAACGCCCTTATATTCTATAACACCATGATCCGATAAAGATTGCATAAAACGCAAAACTGCCAACTCTAAACCAATCAATTCAACAGCTGAACCGTCTCTTGGTGTATTAGGTCGACCTCTATTGCCAGCCTTTTCTGACGAACCCATTTTATCCATCCAAGTGCCGCAATTCCATTGATTGCCACCAAACACGAAACCAGTTTCCGGATGAACACCGATTTGATTATTAAAACCATTATCTGTCATATGTGCATCAATTTCATGGCCAGCATTGCGTTCACGGAATTGCAGACCTTGGAAATGTACTTGCAAAGCTTCTTGCATGACATCAATTAAAATTTGATCGAATTGGCCGGGACCATGAGGTTCGGAATCATCATAGGGGAAAATGCGTGAAACTTTATCCTTTAAAATATCTTTGCCATGAGGAGCTTCTTCTACATATTGCTTAATACTATGCAACCACCACCAAACGGCATCGCGGCAGTTAAAACGTGGCTTAGTACCATTATCCAAGAGATTTGGTATTAAACCGTGGCGCATACATTGAGCGAAACCCAAAATAATATAACGGGCTTCATTGTAGCGTCCAGTCAAAAATAGAAGACCACGCAATGCAATAAAAGTATCACGACCCCAACAACGCATGTAGCCGGTAGAGAAGTGAGGCAATCCAGCTGATAATGTAACACATAGTTGGGGTGGTTTTGGTGGTGCCAGAGCTGGACTTAATGGTGGTAAATTTGCTGACTTGCAAGCAGTCAAGAATTGTAGAGTAGCCAATGCCAATGTTTGTGGAAAATCGTGGCCTTCACGTATAAATTCGGGCATCTTTTTAAACACACTTTGTACTAGGACATTATAAATACCACTGACCACTGCATCAAAATAGCAGGGTACCAAGTAACGCGGAATATCTTTTATGGGTTCAAAAGCCGATTTAATCCAAGCTGCCAAAGGTTTTGTATTTTCGATGTGAGATAAACGGTCCGAAATGTAATCTACAAACAGACAGCCAAATCTATGAAATACAATGTACATACGTATGTAAATTAAAAGTAAACTCACCCATCATCCAATCACCGCTACGTAAATTATTACACAAAGGATGACCCAAATCGTTACTTGGTGAAATTTCCGTTAGCAATGAAACAAAACCTTGAAGACCACAATACACTATAGGACCCCAATCGGGAATATCGTAGGCGGCACCTCCATAACCCATATCACGCTCCTCTTGATCACAGGTGAACAGAACTCTGTTCATGTCGGTCAAATCAAGTTTCTCTGCAATTTGCGACAATTCATTGTATGCAGTACCTTCTTCGTGATGCAAAGATCTGGTAAGCTCATGCAAAGTTTCAAAGTTATGGTGTAGTTCTGGTTTCATAGAAGTTCTAAATAAATTTTCAAATTAGTTATTATTGTTATTACTATAATTGATGTGGAAAATATTCAATACCTTATAGCTACCACGGATCCTGGTTTCAAATTAACAATTTCCAATTGTGTTATATTTCCATCAATGTAGGGTACAATGCGGAAGATTTGTGATTTCGACAAGGGTATGTGTTCCCTTAAAGTCAATTGGAATTGATTGAAACCATTTATAACATTTGGATTCTTTTGATGAGGTACGGGTCGATCGTATGGTTTATCGCCCTTCATACATAGTTCGGCTTCTAAAATAATCTCTTCCAAACAACCTTCAAAACGTAAAGGTTTCACAAAGGTGGGTCCAGCATTTGGATGAGGATAATTAAATACAGTGTGAGCAATCAATATAACACTTTGATGTGTGGTGGGTGAATGACGTGTAACTGCTACAATGTCGGGAGTCATTTGATCTACAAACACCTGAGTAAAACCTTCTTCTGCCAATTGGCCATGCAAAATGTTCAAAGCTCTCTTAGCAGCTATAATTCCACTCTTAAAATCAACACCTTTGCCCCATTCCTGATACGGACGTTCCTCATCAACAACATGAATCTGTTAGGGAAGAGACAAAATATCTAGACTATATTAAATATGAAACAAACATATTTTTTGTTGACCTACATGGTGAGGAACCAATTCATCGTAACCCCGATTGCTTCCAGTGGCACAACATGCCATTGAAACCAAAGCAGCCGAAGGTAAAAGATCATACACAGTTCTTTTTTCTACTGGAGATGGATTATCATGTGTCAAATCCATGAACAAGGCGTGGGCGATGTTAGGCGCCAAATCACGATTAGGACTGACCAAAAATGCACCCACTGGTTCACCGCCATAACGATATACCAAACGACCCTCCTCATGGGAATCCCAAGCAGAGAGAGCTTCTCTAATCAAGGATGTAATACCCAAACGATTAACGAAAACATTATCGGTGGAATCAGAGTTGGTAAACAGCTCTGCAACAACATACAAATTGGGATTTACTTCACGAGCAGCATCTAAAAGATATTCGGCCACATGTAAAGGTGTCGAATGGCAATTATCCAAACGAACACCATCAAAAATACGAGCGGTTGTAACTACATATTCTGTCATATGGCTCCATAGATAAGGGCTGTCTTCTGGTCGACGACCATAACGCAATTTTACACTATCACCCCATGATATAAGTTCTCTCTTTAGATAAACATTAGCATTACCCGGCTGCTCGTCAGCAAAGTCTCTTAGGGGATCACTTGAACCCATAACCCAGCCATTATGGGCCATAAAAAATTCACCCATTTTACCATACATGCCTTCCTCAATCTCCTGCAAACTCTTGCCAATTGCTTTTGTTTGTGTAAAGTATTGCATAAATACTGGATGTTTGATGGAAATTTCCGTGATTCTAGGACCGTTATCTTGTACACGTTCGTATCTGACACCAGCCATACAATTATCGATGGCATAATTTAGATAATCTTGGATTTCACAACGAACCTGTTCGTTCAACCACTCCAAATGACGGCGGAATGTATCAGCACATTTTCTCAAACGTGATTCTTCATCGAAACAATCACCATGGAAACCATTAAATATTTCCAAAGCTAATTCCAAATCGATGGTGGCACCCAAACGTTTATATTCTGGATCCTTAATCAATTTAATTTCACCAAAACGTTCGCTCTTGGCTACATTTGTTGGAGGCTCACGTAATCTCGACTGCTTCATAAATTCTTCAACATAATGCATAACATTGCATTGATATAATTCATAGATATTGACTTTAGGCAAATAAACATTATGCAGTTGATACTTGAGAGCCTCCAAATGATGTTCATGATTAATGACTTTGGGAACTCCAACATTTTCCAAAACACCGTAGGCAATATCTTCACCACATTTAGCCAAAAGAGCATCCAAAAGAAATGCTGGTCTTAAATATGGCGCAGTTGCACAAGAGTATGTAGCATCTGGATGTTCCAATAGAAAATCCGATTCATTGGCCGTATGATTTAAAACAATATCACAAATTGAAGCAACCTTAAAAAAATCGAAAATACCTTAATGAAATCTATATCTAAAGGTAAAATTATAGTGTAAACTTACTCCCCATTCCTGACGCATTTTCTTAACAATGGCTTCAATATCATCAAATGTAACTTTGGCTCCTTTGCCAGGTGCAAATTGGGGATTAACACGCAATTGATTGCGCAAAGAATAGGCAGATTTCGAACCACCCAATTCCTGAATAGGAGTAAAGTGAACCATATTGTAACCTGATTCTTTAGCCACTCTCAATTTAGACTCCCAGGTATTAATAGGACCCAAAAGTTTACTCAAAACAGTTTGACAACGTACTGAATTCAAGGGTATAATTTTTTGAGCTCCAGGTGGGCCAACACACAAATCCGGTTCAACTTGTATATAAAGAGTGCCTGCAATTTCTTGCTTTACACTGAAACCAAACCAAAACACATTCATATTAAAACGTAATGTAATACGTATGTATTGTATTCAATATTTACTTTTCTTTGTAATGATACCATAAACGAAATGTACCCGAGATATTCATATTTAATTCCGTATAAATATCAGTATCAACCACATGTAAAGAGTTATACTTGTTGGTAGTTATTTTCTTTCCATTTTTCAAAAACCAATGCAATATTCTATATTCGGTACGTTTGAATTTTTTATCTGAAAGTGACATCAATGGTATTAATAACATATTTTGACTAATGTCTATTGAAGAGAAATATTTGTATTTACCATCATGGGGATAATTTGTATAGAGGACAATTTCACGTCCCAATAGACCAGCATCGGGATGAATGTGTACAGTGGAACCGCGTTTAACGCGATATAATGTATGTTCAGCATCTGTACCCTCCTTTAAGGGTATGCTGATGGCTTTAGCATTTTTAACCATGCTGATGTCCTGTAATTAGAATTAATCATATTATCAATGTTGGATTACTGAAAAATAAGGTTAAGTGTTAACAAAAAAACGTTTACTAAAATTAATATACACATGAATAATAGACAATTAATTATGCTAATAAATTGACAGATTTGAAAGTAATATTTAATAGTATCTAAAGTTTAACAGCCGTATTCAAAAAAGATAATGTATGCTTGATAAAGGATTACTATTTTTTTCTTATGGAAATTTACATACAAAAAGTTAGTAAACCTTTATCAAACATACATTATTATCTAAACAATTTTCTAGAAGAAAGTAATTAAAATAATAAATAAATCTCCTAAAAAATCCCAGTATCAGAATTTAAAAAAGAAACCCTATCTATCAAATATGTTTGAAAAATTCAACGTAGTTGGCAAAGTATATATAAGTAGTTTATATTTTAATTTGTTTGAATTTTCAATACCAAAAATTTAAACTCTGTTGAAGAATTTAATTATAAAAGAAAACAAAACAAATTATCAAAAATTTTTAAAAATAAAATATTTGTGTTTTGAGCAAATTTGTCTCTTTTTGAATATAAAAGTGGACTCAAAGTGTAAGAAAAAATGTTCAGTTTCAAAATTTAGTGATAAAATTTCGATGTTGTTTTCTTTGTATTAGTTCTCTCACAATTCACACAGTACCCATTAGTGTGAGTGAGAAATTTTTTAAAAAGAGAGTCGGACTACTTTGAACATTTTGATGATTAGTTTCACATACTCTTTGCTTATTGAATATGATTTTTTTCTTTCTTCTTGTGTAAATCACTACGGATTGCTATTGTGAAAAAATGTCAATTAACCATATGATTCGAAAGTACTTTTTTGACATATGACATTGGTTTTCTGTCTGTGTAGTCTGTGGTTTAGACGTTGAGATATATTTTTAAATAAAATACTAATAAGTACAATTAGTATAAATCCTCTAACAAAGTGTCATATTATAGGACTAAAATGAATTTCTATAAATCAAGGGATGTAAATATGTATTAAATTTTTCACAGTAAAATTCATATCAAAAATCCTATGTATGTAAAATATATACATTAAATATTTATTCAAATTAAAATCACTGGGATTTATAATATATCATTATCCAAAATTCAAACTACCCTAATTTACAGTTGAAGCTCGATGAAGCCTTATTGTTAGACTGATTTATTATTTAATTTTCTAAAATATCTAATTCGATTATTTTTGAATAAAATTTTGAAAGATTTATAAATTATGTAATTTAATATAATTTTTCTTTTCTTTTTTGAATTTTTATCGAGAGTAATTTGTTTTTTTTTTATTTAAGTTTTCATCTGTAGTAATATTTTTGTTATGTCATTTAAGGGTTTTTCTTTGAATTTCAGATCACGTTATATTTAAAGTAATGACAATTTGTTTTATAGATTGTTAAACATATAAATTGTTATCTAAAAGTCAAAATGACTACATTGCATTTTAAGCGCATTTTATAAATTATTTTGTAAATATTGCTACATTAAAAAAGTTCTATTTATATTTTACATACATGAGTAAAAAACACATTGACAAAATCTATTTTTAAAAATATATGCACCATCATTCTACTTTTTATTCGAATCAATGAGGTAATACGAATATATTGTTTTTTTTTTGCAAAACCCTATAATTAAGTCTAGTATAAGTTTAGTCAATAGTATTAGACTTTAAATTTTAGATAATAAATTCTTATAGTTTTGCTTAAGTTAAGCTGACAAATTAAAATAAATGACGGCAATCTGTTTACAAGGACTATTTGGTGGGTTAAATTAAATTAAAAAAAAAAACATTATATTTATTTATGTATAATAGCAGTTGCTTTTTAGGTTATGTTATAAGTACGAATAATATGTTGCGTTTATATTGCTTTTATAGTCGTTATTGAAGATATTTTATTTAAAAAAAAAAAAACATGACTAATACTACTTTATAAAGTAATTTTATAATCTCAACATTAAGATATTAAACTCGTATCGTTTTAATAAAAAAGAGTTTAAAAAAAAACTTTTAGTTTGTTGGTAGATACGCAGAGATGACATTATCCCAGTCGTTGCATTATTTTATTATGTTCTCAGTTAAAATAATGATTTGACAATTAAAATTTCTTACTCAATGAAAAATATAAAAATATGGAGTGCGATCGCAAAAAAGTCTTAACATACAAAAAATTCAAAAAATTGCAAAGGATTGATGATAGAGCTTTGATTGTTTCTATGTTTACTTTATAATATACCACAGATCATAAAAAATATAACTTTTATTCTTCTAACAACTACTTATGAACCTTTTCCAGTAACCTTTTCATTTGTGATTTGATAGTTATTTCAGCCACTTTTTTTTATACCGTCTGCCCATCTTCTTTTGAAATCTTCAATATTTTGAGATACCTATTTGGACATCTTCAATCTTCTTATCACAAAGGTCCAATACCTCTTCACTGGTCTTAGCTCCGGATAATTTAGAAAATTTACTTTCTTTGGAAAAAATTTGTAATTGTTTTGGTACCACTCCAGAGTGTTCTTAGGTAGTAACATGACCACAAATCGAACCAAAAATATCTAGACTCATTGTGCTCTCTTATGCAAGGATTTTTTTTTCAAACATCCTTTGTTGTATTTTTCGGTACTTATAGAGCGTACTGTAACAAAACAAATTGCTTCTTTTATCACAACTGCATAAATCTTGCCAAACCAGAAATTCTTTAGGAAATTTTGGACAGCTTTTCGGTCTTAAACTTTCCGTGCCCTATGTTTGACTTCTTTTTTTTAATATTTTATAGCACGTACATCATTTTCGTCTCTCATTTTGATCAAACTCACAACAAATCAACATGGTTGTCATTAAAAATAAGATAACCAGATCAAAAATATTTTAAATATTGCTTTGAAAATAATTATGAGACAAAACGTGTGTTAAGATTTTTTGATCGCACTCTTTAAGAACAAAACAACTGACAATGTGTTCACGAACTTCGACTGTTTAGGTTTCAACGAAACCAAATGGATAAAATACCACGAATGCTGATGAGGTGCGCAGCGGCCCAGACAATACGTATTCCATTCTACTGGTGTCTAATTATAGTCCACAAACTCTGCTTTAATACCGCCAAACAGAGACAACAAGACAATTTACGTTTGCAAATTTGTTCATGGTCCTTGGTGCCGGATGTCGGATTACGACAATATGGAACCACATCCTTAACAGCGTTCACGACGTTAGGTTCAACTTCCCCCAATGTCTGACGCTGCTGAGTCCCTCAATATTGCACCCAATGTAAGGCGGGCGCCATGTGGATAAGACACCACAAATGCCGATGAAGTGTGTAGGGGACCAGACAATACGTATTCCATTCTACTGGTGTCTAATTATAGTCCACAAACTTTGCTTTGGTACTACCAAACAGACACAAATTATTAACTATAATCAGGATTTAAAGTTCAAAAGTTTAAAAAATATTATTAAAATTTTTCAAAAACTTTTTTCGCCTGACACATTTAGAGCTTTATAAAGAATTACATGGATTAGAGCGTAAAAATTCGAGGATCATCAAAAATTACCTATATACGAGTATATATGTAGATATATTTTTTTATGATCTAATTATAGTTAATTTTATATATATTTAAATTAAATTTATTTCACCTACTTTATTTTTTCGATATCTTGCAATTTTATTATATTCCAAATGTCAATATAAACATAGCTCTTGAAGTGGTTCATAACTGGCCTTATAACGACCAATAGCAAACTTTTGGTCTTTGAATTTCATTCATGGTACAAAGCTCATGTTAATGATTTAAAAGAGTTCACAACTATAAGCTAATTATTAAATTTAAACGATAATGATTCACTTAATTGTTGAGATTATAATGTTTAGTATTAAATTAAATAATAGAATAATATCGACATCCCTATCTTGTCATTTAGATTTTATTATAGTTAATATAAAAGAAATAGCGTAATAGTTTACATACACATAAGTTTTAGGACTAAACTACTATATTATACAGAGATTGATGAAATGAGGAGCGATTTAAAAATATTTTCACACACCTACACTTATATAAGTAAATGATATGTCGATGCATTATTAACGATTCGATTTAATATTTAACAATAAATTATTATTTTAATAAATTGTATGTAAATGAATTTATATTAAGACCTAATTAGTCAATTAATATTTATCGTATCTCAATCAAGTAATTATATAAATCATTAGTGATTCAATAATATAATGGTAACGTAAAATTTTTACACTCTGCGATTTAAAATTAATTGACTAATTAGAACTAATTAGAAAATAAAGTTACAAATTTTAACAAACAATTATAACGTCTTTTACTTCTTTTAATGATTATATACACTTAGAGAAACTTTATTTCTTTTACTATTAGTTATTATGATGCTGCATGATTTAAATTGAAATTATTTTATTTCCAAAATATTTAAGTTAAATTAGCACGTGGAGAACGCAAAATAAAAGAAGATATTGTTTGATGTTTCTTTAAGTGTATATTTTAATATATATTTTACAATATTTTATTAAAACAGTGTTTTAAAGAAATTTACTTTTCTTTTGTGATTTAAGCAATTAAATAGTAATAATTATGTAATTATTTATTTATGTATATGAATGTTATCTTAATTATTTTATTAACTCGATGAATGTTAGTATAGGTATGTGTATATAATGACAGGATGTAAAAATCGTTTTTAAAATCGCGTTGTATTTGTTGCAAGAATATCGTTAAGTTTTCTTTGCATTTTGCATATTAGTATTTAAAATATCGTTATCTTATGTTTTTTATTTTCCTTGTGTTTTGTCTTATTTAGCGTTGTATAGATTTAATTAATAAAAGTAAATTCTTAAATCTAGAGGACTTAAATGGTTAATATCATTATATATATATATTTTTTATATTTTTTTTATAAGATTAAAAATGTCTACACTCAAAAAATAATAAATTAGCGGGAGCACAAATTAAGTTTATTGTATATTTACATGTAATATTAACAATGGTTAGGGGAAAAAAATAGATTTTAATGCTTTGGTCACGTTTAGCAAATATTTGAGGGAAATTTTAAAAAAAAACACAAAAAAAATTTTATTGTTTCTTAAAACTAAATATCTGTGATTTATTATTTATTAAAAAAATGTTTTCCTAATTGGGATATCAGCTCATATACAGGGGACTGAAACAGGTATAAACGTCCAAACACTAAACAGGTTTAACAACCCAACTTTTTGTCTCTCTTTTGAGTAGTTGAAGTGTCAAAAACAACTAAACTGAACTATATTGAGAAAAACACAATGTAATTTTTTTGTTTCTTGATGTAAACAATAAAACATAAACAAACTTTGACAGATCACCGACACCAAAACAAAATCAGCTGGGCCAAGGATATTCGACATTAGGATCCCGTCTAAAGAAGAGAGAAAATGCAATCTCAGAATTCACTGACGGATCGAAGACGAATACAGGCACTGGCTCGGGTATTTAGTCTGATGTCTTAGACATATCGATGTCTCTCAGATTACCCAATTCGCGCACAGTTTTCCAGGCCGAGGCATATGACATCAACGTGTCACAGAAGCGAATTCATATATATTTAGACAGACTTACAACAATCAAGACACTGAATTCTCCCATTGTAAGATCAAGATGTGTTGATGACTGTAAATGATCCATAAATCAGCTATGACACTTTTGGGTAGAGTTGATATGAGTTCCGGTCCACAAGATGTAACAAAATGGCGGATGAATGCACAATAAATGCATTGTCTTTGGATCGAGTATATTCTCACCCCCTTCGTTACTGTATCCAATACACTTGATGAATAGAACTCAGGTGATTCTGAATCACGACTTGAAGACTGTCGAGGACTCTTTGGCTACTCCTGTCTCGGAGCAGAACTACAGCATTACTATCTCTTGACAGGTCATCGATCGAGCGTATGTCGGAAATAGCTTCCGTAAAAGTGATTTAGATGAGGAATAGGAAGAATCCGTTCAACACTTGTTATGCGAATGTCCAGCACTGAAAGGGCGTAGACTAAGACACCTCGGTAAACAAATCTTCCACGATCTAGATTGTCTTAATGACATGCCACTGTCAAACCTGATTAAGGTGTACTAACGGAGAATTTGTTTTTTGTTTATAGAAAGGGAGGTAAGATTTCTTCCCATATAGAGCATCACCATGAAGTTAAGTGTCTCACGTGGTGCACACACAATAGCTGTAAATCTTTATAATCTAACTTATATCTTATCCGTTAAATATCTGTCTAGTCGGACCGCATTTTAAAATAAGTTTGAAATAGTTATTGATTAAAAAAAACAATTTTTAGAATTTCTCTTTTCCTCGCTAATCTATATCTTTGAGTGTATAATAATTAAATAAATTTTAAATTAAATAAGAATTTTTAATTGTATTTTAGTTTTGTTTTAAACAGTAAATTTTTAAAATTAATATTGCATCATTTTGATTGACTGATTATTGATTGGCTAAATGTTGTCCTGATTTCGAGAGAGACTTGTGACTTTAATATGAGAATTAATGAGTGTTTATTGTTTTAATTAATATCATAACTTATTATTTGATTATGATCATTTTCATATTATACAAATTATATGATTTTTGTTTTTATTTTATTATTGTATCATTTATATACTTATGAAGTAGGTATTTTTCTTTAAAGTACAATTATTATTAATTAATTTGTTTAATTTGAGCAATAGTCTAGAGTTCATTTGTTTTAATTTAATTTATCTATGTTGTAATTAGTTGCAGTTGTGAGTAATTTAATTATTTCAGTTTTTTTGTTGTTGTTAATGTTAAACTTATATAATAATTAATTAACAGAAAATAAAATAAATTTTGTTTATTAACAATGCTTAAAGTTTGATTTAAATATTTATAAATTTGTTAGTTTTTTTTTCTATATAAAAAAATTATTCGGCTGGTACTATGGTTTGATCCAAATTTGGCTTAGTATCATCTGGATCTAAACTCAAGCATTCCGAAAAATAATGTTCCATGGAAGAATAGACATGTTCTAAAACACCAGTAAGTTCATGACCTTCATCGGCATAAGTCTGTAAATAAAATTTAGCATATTAGCATATCATAATAGGTGTAGACATTATCACTATCCGAGTTTTCATTTTATATGAAATTTTTAATTTCCTTTACCTGATATCTGTATAAGACATTGGCATCCGTTAAAGATTTTGCCAACTGAACGCCATGTATATAAGGTGCTGTAGAATCGGCTAAGCCGTGTATTAGAAAAAATGCATGTGATTTGATCAGACGTGCTCTTTGAGTTGCATCTGCTTCAACATAACCCTTGTAATTTTCAGCTGGAAGACCCATAATACGCTCTGTAAATGCTGAATCTAAAGAGAAAAATAGAATGAAAATTCTCCATTAGTGCCCAATAATTTTAAAATATTAAAATTTAGAAAAAGAAACTTACTATAATAAAGCCAATCGGCTATAGGCGAAACAGCAATGCCACATTTGAAAACATCTTGTTGGGTACCCAAGACCATCGAGGTGACATAGCCACCATAACCCCAACCCCAAATACCAACACGAGTTTCATCTAAAAAACTTATGGTATCCAGCAGATAACTGGAAAGTAAAAATAAAATATAAAATTTGTAAATTTAGAAGAAAGCTTTCAATAATTTACCGTAACACAGAAATTTGATCCTGTACTTCTACACCACCTAGGTGTCTATATAGAGATCTTTTACTTTGCCCCTTGGCTCCTCTTACATCTAAACGTATATAGATGACATCATTACGTGATGACATATAAGTGCCCCAGTCTATGCGAAATTTCTCTGATACCGACTCGGATCCAGGACGGCCATTACTGGAAATTAAAAAAGTCAAACGTATTTCTTTTTTTTTTTAATTTAATCCTTTAAAACTTACACTTCTACTATAACAGGAAATGCTGCATCTCTTAATTCTTCTCGCCAACTGGGCGGCAGCAATAATTGCACTTGAGCTCGACTACCATGAGGCAATGGTATTTCGAACGATCGTTGTGTAGGCAAGGCCAACTTTTGCAATCGTTCAATATAAAATGGACGTTTATCGTAAAGTATTCTCTCCAGACTGTGAGTTTTATGTAAATGAACACCCGATACGGGCAATCCGGGACCCTGACACTCCAGTATATAAAAGGAAATTCCATATGGGGTGGCAATGGAAGACGTTGGCATTATGAAGGCATCAAAATGAGAACAGTTAAGATAATAGTAACGACTGCTCCAAAGAGCTTCACCCAAATCGCATGTTATACAAGTTGGTTCAGTTCTAAAAATAAAAAAGCTATAAACACAAATCTAGGTTAGGAAGCAAGCATTGGGCACAAGCAGATGCGGACACAAGACAATAGAAATCTATTTTTTTTTTTTCTAAATTTATACTACAAGCAGCGTTTTTAATTCCGATTTATTCATTTTTTAATATATAAGAATTTTGTTAGGATTAGCATTGTTAAGGCTTTGTATTAAATTAATACTAATATCTAGTGATATTAATTATTGACTTACTTTCTATTATCATCATTAACTGGATCTCTAACTGTATAAAGATGTCTTTGTCCAGGTTTCTTATCCTTAGTACCCAAATAATAAACTAAATGATTTGCAGTATCCCAGCAAAGAATTTTCAATACCTACACACACAAATAAACATTTAAAAAGATAAATGTTAAGGCATTTTAGTGATAAATTTCTTTGAGTATTTTTAGTTACCTCATATCGTCCATGTGATATAACAGATATTCTTTGTTGTGATATTGTTACATGTTTAATGTGGGTAAAATGTTCCGTGCCGGATTCTTGAATGCTAGCTAATATTAAAAAACTATTTCCATCTGGAGAAAATACCGGATGTGGCAGTATATCAAGCCATTCATCTTCTGGTGCACGTTCCGAATGAATCTAGATATAAATAAAGTAACGTTAAAGATTTTAATAATTTAAAATTCGTTTCATAATAAAAGTGTATTTTTAGATTTTATAATAGAAATTGATGTACAAGGAACATTTAGGACTTAAGTATTAAGTATGATTCAAAATTAGAGTTCTGATTATTCCCTCCGGAATCTGAATGCTTTTTCTGTGCATCTGTTGGCAGTTTTACACCACAAATTTATTTAAGACTTGTGTTTCGCTTTACTCGATATTATTTCTGATAGAATGAAATATTTTATTTTCATCTTAATTAAATTTCAATTCTTTCTACCGTATCATTGACATTTTTGTTTAGAAACGTGCGACCAACAACTCAACTAATAAGTAATCAGTTGTCATGAAAATTTGTCAACATTTATATCACAAATACCACGTATTTAAAATCGCAGAACAGATACCTATTGGACGGTTATTTTTAGAGTTAATATATCAAAGATTTCCGATTGCGAATACCATGTCTACTCTGCGCTTTTGCATTAAATATCAACATATTGTGCGCAGGGTAGACAGGTTGTTAGATGAATTTATGGAAACACTTCGAACTAGTAAATATGTATCGTCAATTTAACGTCTTTTAACTTTTTTATTATTGGTGACATCATAAATTAATAAAAGTATTAAACTTCTTAATTTAGATTTGCAGCGAATAGAGTCTTCAATCACCTGACTATTCTTACTGACTCCAAAGCCGGCATACAAGCGTTACTACAGGATTCGCGTGGTAACTACATAGTTAAAAATATTTAGCATGAAATTTTAATGACCGATTTTGAAAAGATTTCCTTCCATCACATTCCCTGCCACTGTGGAATTTTGGGTAACTATTCTCTAATTACTATTGAGTCTATTGTCAGAAAAGAATTGAGAAGGGAATAAATCATCCAAAGGAAAAGTATTACCAGTACACTTTTAAGAATCGGTATCGCTTCCATAACGGTTTGCGATAATCCTGATACTCCATCATACAGATTGGTCCTGGGTTTAACACTCATAGAAACTAATTTACTGTTGTTGCTTGAATTCTGGTACAACGCTAACACACACATACAGCATTCAACTCATATTTTGTGTTTCTTTAAGTTTTTACACTAACGTGCCATTTTAGACCTTTCATTTCATTAAAAAAACAATTTTATAATTTTTATTTAAGATTATATCTTTCCTTTATTTTGATTAAGGTTGGTTTAGCACTTAAAAATTTGCGCCAGTCAGTATATCACACTACAGTTCAAAAAGGAAATAATACAATTAAAAAATGAAGTTCCAAACAAAAAACCTATGATTGGCAAAAAAAGACAAATGTCAACGCAAGCACATCACACTCAAAACGAAGTTCCATATGGTTAAATTTTATAGCAGTGCAGTTTTATTTTCGGTACACATTGTTTGGAAATAACATGACTGATGCAAACAATTGAGACATTTGGATCTTACTGAATTTTTACTGAGGAAAGGTATTAAAAGTATCTCATCCATAATGAAATTTGATATAATGGCGAAGGCAGAGATCTAACAGAATAAAACCAGTTATTGCTGGCGATTAACCATCATTCTTATCAATCAGTTATTATTTATCTTCTACAACGAGAATTAAAATATTAGTGTGGACTCACATTATAACTGTTTTGTTTCAGTCGCAATTGTTGCGAGTATTCGTGGTGGCGATATTATTAAGTCAAATAGTTTTTCCACTAGCTCTAGTGGAAGTAATTTAAAGATCGAAATTATGTGAAAACGGGAGTCTTTCACCAAATAAAGTGGAAACATTGAAGATCAAACAAATAATCGAAATTTACAATGAAGCTATTTATATCATTTGGACTATAATAAGTAAATCTAAAATGCCCGAAACAAATTCAACAATTTATTGGCGAAAACCTTAGCGAATATTTTACTAATATATTCAGAACAATAGGAACTTATATTAAATTTTCGACTTACCTCTGAACATTCCCAATTTGCATCTGCAAAACATGTTGCAATTATACTATAATTTTGTGATCTCATCATATAAACGACTGATACTTGACGATTACCATCTGTTACCCATCCGGCTGACGTCAGATAATAATCCCTAGGAGTAAAAATAATACAACAATTTTGGTAAAGTCTATTTGCATACATATGAACGTAATTATTTCAATGTAAACTTACTGTCCATCTAGGGAAGGTGGAGGTTTCAAAAGGATATGATAAATTTTTGAGGCATTTGTTATATCAACTATCCATAATTGCACTTCTGGATTTGTTGTACCCGGTGTTGGGTAACGTACATTTTTTGTTTCAGGAAATGAACTACCAGCTGACATGCCAGTACCGGTCAATACAGCGCCGGATGCTAACCAAGGATAAGTCATCATGCCGACATTGCTGTCATTGAAGGAGGCATACATAAAATGTGTACCATCTTGTGATGACCAAATGGCTTCTGGTTCTTCGAATATTTCCTCTAAAATTTACAAATATTCTCAATAAAATATTTTCATATTCATATTATCATCGTATATTACTCACCCTGGTATAGCCAGTCGGGTACACCATTATATATTAAATTTTGATAGCCTGTATTTGTTATACGTAAATCTTCTTCGTCGGCTGGTGATTGTCTCAGATAAATATCATTATCGGCTACGATTACCAGTGAGGTAGTATTGCCTAGCCAGGAGGCGTATTGCAGCCGTGTTCTCTGTACTTTTGGCGAGTCTTTCAGTTTCACAGGCATATGATGATCGTTTTCAACATCGTATATGGTATAAAATGCAGTAAATGATTTTTTAAAAATCTAAAATTCAGTTAAATGAAATTAAAAAAAAAAAAAAACTTCATCAATAAATTAAGAAAGATTTTAGATGAAAGAAAATATACCTTCTTAACATTATGTCTGAAAAGAACATATCGCAGATCGTTGGAGCATTGATAGCCCTGTACATTTAGTTGTCTTAGTGTGTGATTTGTGGCCAAAGTACTAACGGTATTGGTGGCAGTATCTAAAACGGAAAGGGCGCCATCATCCGATTGGAAAACATATTTTTTAGTTGTAACCCAAGAGGGTTGTAACCGGGAAGGCGTTAGATCTCCCTGTAAATATTCATCCAGTATCATACGTCGTCCCGACCAATAAAGTAATTCATCTACATAACTGTAAAGAGAATAATTAAATATTTATCGAAATATATTTAGAATATTTAAAAATATCATCCAACTTACCCTAATAAATAAATGGCCGTTATAATGCCGGCTATAACAAAACTTATCACTAAAAGCGAAAATATTATGGATCGCCAATTGTGACCCTCATCGAGGTCTAAGTCTGGATCTTTGATTTTTGAATCTTGTACTTGTAATGTTTCGTCTGGAGGCAGACGCCATGATCCACCACCTCCTCCTTTATCAGATGTCACGTTTGCGTGCATTGAAATTTATAATCACTTCTACGATAAATGGCTGGAATCTTCAACTCTCACAGATAATTATTAATTATATAAATACCAACACTCTCCTCGTACATGTATACTTGCCGGCACACACATACACAAACTCTCTTAATTGCTCGTTCACTCACACACGAACAGACTTTTAGTTATAAAGAATAAGAACGTCTTGCAAACATTGGAGTCTCAAGGCATTAACTCATTCATTTACATACAGATTGGGGTTCTATAGATTTGATTTGTTAAATTGACTGACTGGTGAATTGTAGGCCAAACCATAAATTCACTTTTCAGTTGGGTGTTGGAGATGTGGAAGTGATGATGTTTTGCTGTTGTTGTTGTTGGTATTTTTAGCACTTAGAATAGTTTATAGCAAAGAGTTTAGTTTGATTTGTTAGTGGTTGATTGGTTGGTTGTTACTCATTTCATCTAGAGTAAAGTTTAGCTGCCTTGTCGCGAAGGCCTTTGTAATGACGCATATTTGAAATGATGGCTTGATGACGGCAATTTACCATTTATCTCCATTGAAAGTTTCATTTACTGTGTAAATGGTTTGCCAAATCAGCAACAACGCCGCCACCTTGTATACAATAATAATAATAATACGTCATACATTTTTTCCAATTTTGCGAATAATACCAAAACAAAATTTATTTCTCCTTCTTATTTTCGTATTTTATTTACTTCTATTTTTATTACACCTTCTGGTTTATTAACTAAAATTAAAGAGAATAAAAAAATATTTATGTATTAAATTTTTTATTGAGACTACGAAAATAATGTTCACTTATAACATTTAAGATAATTATCTATAACTTCTAATCGGTAAGTTGGATTTGAAATATGCTTAGCTTATAATGTTAAGTTTGGAAGCAAGAACCCAATACACATCTCAGGGGAGGGGATTCCCAAGGTAGGGTACATCTGACATACAATTTTCCTAATAGCTTGTAAATATACTTAAATGTTCTATTCATCTCTAATAGTTTCTATATATTTATATATATTTAAGTATTTCACAGATTTAAAAGTTTTTTTAGTTAGTTAAAGAACAAAATTATCTCGTAAATAAGAACGATTTTAAGTTAGAAAATTTTTTACTTGCAATGAAACTATAGGTCACAATTTCTAAGAAAATTCATCGAAATTTAGCGTATCTTATTAAAACTGATTATGATCGGACCATTATTTTACCTAACTCCTTGACAAATTTAATAAAATTCTTTACCAGTAATTTATATATTATTATAGATCTTTGTGTCAAAGATCGACCTATAATTGATTATAACTCCTGTACAATACCCTCTTACGGAAAACAGTTTAAAGTAACTATATTCCATAAATATGATGCTATAAAAATTAATAAGTATTTAACGCAAATGAGTTATTAATATTAATAGAAACTATGATGTAAATTTGTATTAGAATTGGTCCATAATTTTCCACTGTTATAATATGTAAATGGGCCACTTCCGGTAATCAACTTAAAGTACACAATCCCATATAAATGTTAAACTGTATGTAACAGTCCACAATTGACCATAAGTCCCATAAAGATCTTTTGCAAATTCTGAGTTACAACACAATGGTGTAGATCATATGGTCGGACGGTCTTGAACGCATATGACTTTCTTTCTCGCTAATTATGACAAATTAATGTCATGATTTATTGTAAATTTTAGGTCGAAGCAGAAACAGTGGAATATTTGGAATCGAATTGTAAGTATATACAGAAACAATTATAACAAGATTTTTTAATAATTCATTATTTAGTTTAAAATAAAATTTCATTAAAATGATTATTAGTTTAATTGGTTATAAATAATTTAAAATTGATCGTAACACTATTATTTATACTTTAAAATTTTTATTCAGATTTACTATTTGTATCCATTAAGACAAATAGAAAATCTGAATATTATAACCTTTGGAATATTAAAACCGTCCTGTATGATCTTGACATGATCGATTTTGATATTTACATTTTAGGCAAAAACTTTGGTTACCCTGTAAAGAGTTAAGCAGTTGATTGTTCGTCACTATATACACATTAGATGAATAATATATGTCATTAGATGAAATATGTGATGTCATTAGAGCCATTAGACTTACTATATATTACTTTGAAGTTATTCAATAACAAAATGAATAGTAACTAGTTACATTATCGGTTACAAATATATACAGAAATATGGAAAAAGTAAATAGCTGATATATTTTTTTAAATTTATTGAAAACCTATGCATATTAAAATTAAAAATTATAATTTGATACGGAATTGTTGAAATGAAATTTTCGTTTGACATAGCAAAATGTATGTAATGTATATAATGTATTTTATTGTTTTGCACAATCTAAAAGTAGATCATTTTTGTAATTTAAATGAAAAGATAAAAATACTATTTTTTATCTAAAAATTTGATCTCAATTAATTGATTACATGTCAGGTTAAAAGTAAGTAGTTACTTATCCACTTTCATGTAATGTAGATAGTATATTGTTATTATAACTGCATCCGTAATTATATGTCATTAATAAGTTTTTGCTCAGTTTTTAACGAATTTTATGTTTTGTAGACCCTTAATAATATAATATCTACGCATCTATCGTAGAATGTTCAAATAATTGAGCTTCGACGTATATATTTTTCGATTTATGTGGGACATTTTGAGGGAAATATTCAACAAATCCACCGAAAAATCCTTTGGAAAATTAAACTTATTAATCAACTATCAACTGAATATAGAATGATTCCTCCCCTAAGTGATGATCCTAAATTTGTTACTTAGAGTAAAATTGTTTTAATGAGAATAATACATAGTTCATGAAATAAAATAACAATGGTCAACAAAAAAATCTTCCCCCATAGACGAATATTTGGACTATTACATGTGTAATATTTCGTCCATAGTAAGGCCATTACTCTAGTATATTTCCTCATAACTCAAAAACGATGTGTACGATTAATCAAAGTGAAACGCCAAAAGATGCGGACTAAAAATGTCTTCAAATCGTCCCTACTTAAATTTTCTGAAATAAATGTCAAAAAAAAAAAAATCATTTTCATACAAAATTTTAGATTTTTTGTTACTTAAATTTCTTTTAGTAAATGAAGTCCTCTAAAATATTACAGTTTATCATCTTTATCTTAAAGCTGGTAATGCTGAGAATAAAATAAGTCATTTATATTCAAAATTGATGGAGAATTCTAATTTTAATTAACAGTTAAGTAAAAATACCCATCTTACATGAAATTGAATAGAAATACAGTGGTGGCAAAAAAAATATCTATTTTCTTGATTAATAGGTGGATTCTGACGAGTTGAACCAGAATCTGCATTAATTTTTTTTCTATCGTGTTTTTCTTTTTTTATGTGTATGATTTATTCAGCGGTTCGAGAATGGTTTGCCAAACTTAGGATATAACTCAAGAACACTTTACACGATTTTTATAAGTGATACATCAAAAGATTCATACGAAAATAGTCTTCAAGGTATGTCAACAATATTTTTATGCGCTCGAGAATTTTAGAATTATGGATCAAAATTATCAACCGCCTAAAAGCGGGTCATAGTTGTCATGCCCATAAAAAAATCAATGCATGATATAAAAAAAAAAAAAAACTAAAATCTAATTCGAGTTTAGTATGCGGAATTCCATTTAATCCACCTATTTTTTGTTTATTAAAAACGAAAACATTTTTTTCCAATAGTGTATTTCCACTTAGCTTTAGGTATACATGGGTGTCCAAACTTAACTGAGAATCCAATCAAGATTTGTGCATCAATTTTTATAATAAATGGCTTTATTTACTCGTAGCTTCGGCAGCTTTGCGATACAGGCGATGTTTTCACTTTTAAAAAGTTTTAGTAAAAAAAATCTTGAATATTGCATGAAAAAAATTGCGTTACTTTTTTCGAAATATCTCCTAAACTATTGACCGTATAAAAATTTAAATCGGCATATTTTAAGCACAATATTAGACACGCCCATAAAAAAATCCCAACCTGATGGAAAAAAAAAACTGAAAACAGAGTCAAGTTTAACATACGGAATTTCATCTAGTCTACATATCTTTTCTTTTTTGAAGGATCGTAATTAGTATTTCAGAATTAAGACTTAAAATAAAATTTAAATAATAAATTAAAATTCTTCTCTTGTACAATTTTATTTAAATTTTGCAAGTTGAAAAGTGTGTTGTTTCAAAAAAACAACAAAAAAGTATCTACTCAAAATTGAGCTAACTTTTGGCAGCTGAACAATGCAATTGACTTTTAAATTCAAATATTGACAAACTATAAAAGTTATAAAATATAAATTTTACTCTTTATAATACTACGTACAATTATTATATGCAAATTAGGTTGATTCTTTTTCTTCCAAAAAAAACGAAAAAAAAGTTAGCCTACTTTTAAAAACATCTTCAAAAGAAGATTGGATTCTATATACATACTTAGTATCTATAATAAAATTTTGTTTATGTATGTGTGCATGTATGTCTATATATGTATGTATATACCAAGGATTAAACCATAAAATGTCATAATTATTAATACATACGAAATACATATAATAATAAAAGTAAATCTTAATTTAAAAATATAAAATGTTGGATATAAATATATTTAACTATATAAATTTGTAAGTGTGTAAGCAATTTTGTAAGGAGGGTGAGCGTAATAAAAAGAACACAAATACTCAAATACATTTACATTCATAGATATTCTATTTACTAAAGCTAAAGGTTTTCAGAACTTTTTCTAAATAAAACAAAATGTTGTCGTTCTTTTAGGCCAATATATATGTGGTAGCAGTAGTAGTAGTGTAATGTTGTGGTATAGAGGTATGTATGTGCTGGTAAGTAAATTTATATGTATATGTGTTTGTATGTATAAATGTAAGTCAAAGTTCACATTAAAAGCTAAAGTTATTTAAAAAACAAACTACAAAATAACACAAACATTAAACTCACTTTAGACAACGACTGAGTATTGGCGGTAAACGTGTCAGAGGTCAAATGTTTTTCATTCAATTTTCATTTATATTGCTATTATACCTTGTTCTGTTCTTCTCTTATCCTTTTCCCTTCTAGTTTATAATAAAAGTTTACATTTATATAAATTCAAATCAAAATACAACAGACAAACCAACAATTAAAACTCTAAAAGTTTATTTGTTTCGTTTGTGTTTTCTTTGGTAAGAATGTGAAGGTATATATTACGTCGTTAAATACAGTAGAGGATAAAATTGTTGGAACATTTTTCTAAAATAAATAATATCGCTAAGATTTCATTTAAATCAAGTTTTATTTTTTAATTAATTATTAACATTTACATAAATTCAATTTGGAATTTTATAGAAAATCTAGAAAACCCACTTTTAGGAAAAAAATTAAAACACTTAGGATCCTATAAAAGGGTTAAGAATATTAACTATAAGGAAATGATTTATCTTTATTTCAAGTTGTATTACATCTTGAACTACATAGACAAAAATCGGTGATATAGTAAAAATATTTTTACCACACACTGTACTAATAGTTTTGTAACAGTTTTTTACGTTTGTCTAAATATTTAAGTGTAAGGTTTTTTTTTTTGTAAAGGTAAATAATGTACATGCATGTGTAGTATACATATCCATACATTTAAATGTATGTGTGTATATGTAGAATATGTTTTTGGCAATTGTTTACTCACACGCCATAGAGACAGATTACCATAATCTCAGAACGGAAATGAAATCGCACAGAAAGGCCCTTGAAATGTACACATAATGTTTCTTTACAAAATAAAATTAAAAAAATAAATAAATGAATAAAAAGAACTCAATAGGTGTTATTTGTATGTATGTGTGTTGCTATTTTTATTCAGTAATAAACGCCTGCTGGACTATACAGGATGTGCAACGTCATTAACTTGAGCAGGAAAATACATACACACATACAATTAAAAAACATGAAACGGTCAAAAAGGTCTCTTGTTATTATCGGCTTGAACATTTTCACGCAATACGTACTACGTACTTATTCCTTGTCCCACTTTCTCTTTCGCTATCCCGCTCATTTATTCATGCATGCAACACCTTCAACTGTAGTTCCGAAAATACCATGAAGTAATAATAAAGTTCATATAATTACGAATATTTCACAAAAAAAGCGAAAAAAAAAATAGAAATAAAAAAATAAAACTGTATATGTTCCGTCATTTTAAGGCTTCTTATGAGAATCATAGTGCCACCATCCGTTTATCCATTGCAAAAACACTTATTTTCGCTGTCTTCTCCTTTCACTCATTCTTCATTCGCCTTTCTTCCTTCCATTTCGTTCTATTTTTTATTATTATTTTTATTTTTTTTCATTAAAGTTCTTATTATAACGAGTATTAAATACAACTTGTGTTAAAGTTGTAAATGTTGCTTTTTTTATATAAAATATTTACACACATCCTCTTGCGCCCAAACCTTGCTCGTGTTCAAGTACATACCACCGACTATTTAAATCCCACACTTTATTTAGTGGATTTTCATTGTTGGTTTCACATTTCGTTTGTTCTTTTGCAGTCAAAATAAAGTTGTTCAGATCGAAAAATTATTTATATCTACAATATTTTTGTATCTTAAGTATTTAGCTAATTCTATGATTTTGAAACATGTACGTTCAAGATAAGAATAGGGCAATTTATTCACGTATAAATTTACGAAATGTGTATATGACGACTACACGATTTTAATGAGAATAAAACGGCGGTTGTTCTAAGTACATTTGGATCTCAAATTTACTTTATTGTAAAATATCCAGTATTATCCAAACCTAATATTTCATCATCATCACCCTCATCATCATTGTATGGAAATGATAGTTATTCATTATGTCGATTTAAAAGACAAGATATCTTTCTCAATTGTACATCTTTTTTAATTTCTGTAAAGCTTTTAAATCTAGATTTACTTTTTTATAGCATTTAATAAAGTCCACCCCCACATATTTTTCCATCTCCTCGATGCAGTTTATTTAGTCATAAATTTGGGTTATTCATCCTATAATTTCAACAACATATCATGAATTTGCAAAGAGAAAACATATCGTAGTCTATTCAGACCAAGAGATCAACTTAGCACACTTTCTCTTTAAATCCGATCTTTTCCTAGTTATCGTACTCCAATCGATGATTTCATTCGATTCAGAAGACTTCAGTTATAGATATCGTGTTCATCATTTTTGCGCTTTGTACTTAAAATAAAAGATATTGAACTCCAAAGTCAAATTTGGTTTCGTCCAACAAAGATAATGTACGTTACCCCTTTTAGTTTTCTTTTTTTTAGCTACGTTTTTTTTTATTTTTTTAAATATTGTTTCTAAAAGTTATTAATAATATTCTCTTGGTGGGTCTTCCTTTATATTGATCCATTAAGATTTTTTGGATCTAAATAAAGGAAGACCCACCTAAGTTATACATTTTATCGCTCTAGCTATAGCCATTCGGTCTGTGAGATGATGAATATTTTTGGCGTTTCTTAATAAATAGTTCTAAAGATGATAAAAATCAAAAAATAAATATTATTTCTGCTCGAAAAAATAAAAATCAAAAAATAACTGTTTTTTCCAGACTTTAATGATAAAAGTCATAACTGTTGCGATCCTTGATTTCAATACATTTAATTTTATAAATAATCTTATTTATATGTCTAATATGTATTAGTAAAACAATTCGGTTAATTGCATAATTTGGCATTAATCGGTTATTAACCGATAAACTTAAAACCTTGAATAATTATTTGTCAAATAAACCGAATAATCTGAAACTCGGATTAATTGGATACACCAAAAAAATATTTTTCTACAACAGAGTGACAATATAAATAAATGAAGTCAATTCTTGAATGATTTTTTCCGGGACTAAAATTTTGGACATTTTAGTAAAGAAACGTGGCAGTTTTTTCATCTATACTGTGTCAAAAATTCACTAGGACATCTTTGTTAATTTTAATTTTATTTAGATTTAAATATTAACATTATTTTTTCAAAAGTCCATATAAATCATAATTTTCGGTGTTTTCAGAAAACATTTCAGCTCTGAACATGGAAGTTTTATTGAGTTATCTTGAACGGCTCATAACATAGATTATAACATATACTTATAACAAAAACCTAAGTCGATTGTCAAAAAAACATGAGTCTAAGAATGTGTTAGTATCAAATTTCATTAAAAACAATTGTAGTACGTGTGCCTTTTTGAGTATTTTTTTTCAATTGAGTTTTTTTAAGCTACATATCTATGTCAATAATCTATGGTTCATAAGTTACAGAGTTATTTATAAAAAAGCATTTTGAAACCACTGTGAGCTCATCACCTCCACCTCTCTCTTGCAAACTATAAAATAAAATACAAACATCGTCGCTTATGTGGATGAAAAGCTGCTACTAGACATCGAGTCCAATGCTTTAGACATGCTCAGAAGGAGACAAGTTGCATCGGAATTAGAAATTGCTTACTTGGCAGAACTTAGTACTTATAATTGATGATGAACCTCATATATCAATCTCTGCATACAATAATAGATCTTATTCATGGATAGGGTCCCAGTGGTTTAAGCATTCGAAGAATGTAAACTAAGAATCCACTCTCCACTTCTCATTGTTGTTAAGAATAACTATGGGACTATCCTTTAGACTCAATATAATTTCCACGACGAAATTATATGAAGCATATTTTTTTATAATTGAAGAAAATTTCAAAAGAGGGTTTTATATCGTAATAAGTTTCATGGAATTATTTTCAAAATTGTGCTCCTTTGATTACTACGATTGTGGAGGTCTGGGCATTGAAGACACACAATGGATGATTTTCCAGAGCTTGACAAGAACCTTTGATTTTAGTCAGTTGGTAAAATATGAAGAGATTTAACTATTATCATATTAAAAGTCTCATAGTACTTTGTCGAGTATATTAGCGATAGGGGTGATTTAATATTAAACTATAAGTTAACTTCAGATTTAGGTATTTATAATAAATATACGTTTTTAGTATTAGAGATAAGACTATTTATATGACGTTAATAGGTAGCTACAATTATTTTGCAAATTAAGATTTCTTCTTTACATATTACTGAAGTTAATGAAGAATTTATAAAACTTTTAAAATAGTAATTTTTTTTTAAATAATTTATTAATATTGTTTAAAGAGAAATACTTCAAAAACATCCAGAGAAAAAGTATAGTCGGTCAAATCCGACCATATGATACTCACACCTTTGGCTATGCGTACCAAAATTCGGGAATGGGCCAATTATGGACCTATACTTGTATTAAGAGTAAAATAAAAAATACTAATATAAAGTATTACGTTGACATTAAGATTCATATGTAAATGTGAAGTTTTGGGTGATTCCCGAATATGGGATCTTCATAAAATTTTCTATTATAAAAATGTTATATACTTATAAAAATGTTATTTGTGTCGAATATTAAGTTGATACTTACATTCTTTTGGGATTTATGAGCGTTAAAGTGATTTCTTAAGGATGGGGTTATATGGATTCTATGGTCAATTGTAGACAGATTTCAATAAAATGCGGTACAATGATCGATACTTATATGCAACTTTTTTTCACCGAATTTCATAAAAACACTAAAGAACCGATCACAACATATTTCAATAGTGTTCGTCCTTATAAAATGAAAGTCCCATGTACTAAATTTCATTGAATTATTTTGACATGTAAAAAAGTAAAGGTAGTCTTATTATATAATATTGTAAAGTAATAGTGTCTAGTTTTCAAAAATGTATAATAATATATAAATAGACTTTTCGCAAAAAATGTGGAAGTGGTACTAAGTTGGGATTTTTTGTATATTCTTCAATTTTAATTGTGCAATAAATTTTTTGTTAATAAATGAATGAATGAATAAAATTTTGCACCTGAGTAGATTTTTTTATGCCTAATTACATGCATTATTCACACTTTTAGATTTATCT
The DNA here is from genome assembly GCA_001735545.1 of Phormia regina. Lineage (NCBI taxonomy): Eukaryota > Metazoa > Arthropoda > Insecta > Diptera > Calliphoridae > Phormia > Phormia regina. The sequence continues at coordinate 28,996 of MINK01171919.1, forward strand.
ATACAAATCCCGTAATTTCCAAAAAAGCTTTAAAAAATTCCAAAAATGGGATTTTTATATTTTTTACTATATCTTTCCAACCGACATCTAGAAGCAAAAATTTTTATTTCCAAAAAATTAAAAACACTTTAGACTATATAAAAATATAACAATATTTAATTCCAGCTTTGCGATTTGAAAATTTAAGACAAAAAATCGAAATTTGTTGGAAAAATGGGTCAAATTTGGGAAACCCTGGTTCTCTCAAAAATTTATTTTTAGCAATTTGTTTTCTTTAAAATATTTTGCATTTAGTTATCATTCAGAAAAATATAAATATTATGTATGTTACTTAAGAAAATTTTTATATAACAGAAAAAGAATATGGCCACTTTTTTTTGAAAAAAAAGCGGGAAAAAATTTACTCTTTTTCAAAATTCAACTTTAAATGTTTGTAACTTTTGACTCCATAAATATTTTTGCATTTTTCATTCTTTGTACAATTTTTTTATTTGTGAAAAAATTTTAATCTTTGAAGTTTCATATCTTAAACCAAACGAGATAATATATACATACGGCGAGGTTTTTTAGATTTCGACTAGTACAATTCTATATAAAAATCTTTTAAATCGCTTCAGATATAAGGAATTTGGATAGATTTTAAACAATTTTATACCCGAGGTGTCCAACTTTGGGACCCTGTGGACTCGCCCCCTGTAGGTCTGTATGGTCCGAGTTTAAAACTTATACTCGCCTACATCTCTACATCAGCATTTCATTCCAAAGTTCCATAATTATTTCCATTTAATTTTTGAAATCGCACACTGTGCATCTTTTGATCGATTTAAAAAGTGATTCTGAGTCGAAGTTGGGTGTTGGATAATTATTTCTATGCATTACAAACATCAACACATACGCATATTATCCCAATGAACAAGAAGTTTAAAGGATGTGGTATTCCTTACTGACAATCGTGAGTTAAAAAAGAACTTCTGCTGCTTTTTGTATATAGTCCCAAGACAAAATCAAGACTTTTCGGCTATCAATGACATACGCGTCAATACTGAATCTGTCCCGTATGTGTTCAAATTCGGCACTGCGAGTTGAAGTCTTATGAGAATATCGGCAAAAAATTAGCATCATTTCGGTATAAAACTATTAAATTGAAATGTAATGTAATTAAATTATTTAGTAAACAATAAAAAAAGTCAATACAGCAATTTACCAATGTGACCACAACTTTGATGAATTTTTTCCCTCATTACACAGTGTTCAAAAATATGAAAATAAAATTTTATTAATTGAAATATTTAATATTATATTTAAAAATATTAATAAATTGCAACCTTTAACAATGTTTAAACATTTTAAAAAATTGTGCAAAATGTATTAAAATAATATATTTTTTTCAATGACAGTGATTGTACCCGCCCATTTTTAGTGATAATGTTTACGGCCTTGTCTACTAATAGAATATTAAACTTCAGACCAATATCTTAAAAACTGAATTTTTATAGCTCTAAAACTACCAAAAGTAACACTGAATATTTTTAACCTTTTTTTTTGTTCTTCTTTTTTAATGTTAAATGAAAATAATTTCTGATATATATGGACCTGGTGTAAAATTTTAGTTAGGTCAATTAATAAGCCAATTTTTTCATTTTGAACATGCAGACGGAAGAACATTTTTAAAAAAAATTTTTCTTCGAATAAAGTAGAATTTAATTTAAGTCATGAACATTGACATAGTGTTTACTCCTCATCTAAACAGGGTTATCTTAATGTAGGTCTATTTCCTTGATATATACGACTGTATTTGAACGATTCTTAGAATTTATTAAAAAACCGAATGCGGAGTAATTCATTCAACTATTGACCATGATTATTAGAAATATAGTAACATATCTATAGGGTATTACATGGACATCAATTACATGTAACTTTCTTATTATATATCGACTGTGTGTGAGTGAGTTTATATATAAATACATTGTTGAGTTGAAGTGTTTTTTCGTACAAAAACAAAATAATTTACAAGCAGAAACCAAATGGAAACCGTTAAACTACGAGAAATGTTTTTAATTCGAATAATGTTCACGAATTTAAATCTGGTAATTAGTAGTTGAGCTTGTACAACTACATACTTACACACACACACACACACTTGTAAGAATATTTATGCAATCATTTACAAGAAGGCAAAAAAATATTTCAATTAAATATTTCGTTTAAGGCATTTTATTTTAATATTGTGTGATTTTTTTTTATTCACATATTTTTTATTTCTGTTGCTATTTATTATTAAATTTTAATTAAATATTCGAACAATGGAAATGAACTGAAATGCTCAAATGGTTTGTTTAAAAGGAATAAATTAAAAGAAGCAATAAAATAAAAAATATGAATAAAAGTGTAAAGCAGTTTTTTTTGTTCACAGCCACAAACAGACAGAAGTCTAAAGTATTACTATTTATTTTTACGAATTAAAATGTTAATTTGCATTTCCACTGACACCGAATAAATGACTGACTAACTGATAGATAGATAGACTGACTGACCATCATTTGAAAATGTCAAATGATAAATAAAATGTTCCCTTGAATGAAAAATTAAAATAGTGATGAATATAAAAAAAAGACAAGCCGTTGCAGATTATAAGTTTATATTATGAACACAATAAAGTGAATTCAATAAAATATTATTTAATTAAAATTTTAATTTTTCAAAGATGAAGAACTTCTTGCCTGAGAATTTATTGAAGAGTTCAAATGTAAAAGATAATAATATAAATAAGATATTAATATAAAGTTGCCTCCATCATATTTAAGTATTGAGGTTTAATTTAAAAAACGCACCTGTGTGTCGAGCTAGAATTTTATTAAAATTATGTTCAATTAAGAAAATAATATAAAAATCCAACATCATTAAGGCATACACTTGGTGACAACTTTGCTAAGGCTATAAAAAAGATATATCAATTAAAAAAAAATAACTAATTTATTAAAGATTCTGACTTTTAAGCGCAATTGAAATCTTTTTATAACCTTCACCACAGGTGTATAATGTTTGTGATTGCGTTTGTAATTAATACAATTTTAGTCGGAGGGTAAATATTTGTTTATTTTCTTTATCTTTATAAGAAATGATGTTCCTTTAAGATTTTCTTTAGGAATGACCGTACTCGTCCATTTTAGAAGCCCATCGATAAGTGCCTTTATATTTATATTAAACCATTGAAAAGTATTTCGAGAATTTAGCTATAAAAGATCCTAAGGTGGTTTCAAAACGCTTTTTTGTAAATAATTTTGTAAATTCTGAATTGTTAGAGATATCTCAATCAAATTTTATATAGACATAGCTAAGGTATTTTTCGGATCATTTAAAACAGTACCAGAACCAACGGGGGGTATATTGATTTAGTCATTCCGTGTATCGAAGGTATCATTTAAAACACTATAAAGTACATATTTTCTGGGTCCTGGTTTTATTCTGAGTCAATCTAACTATGTCCCTCCATCTGTCCAAATTATTCGTATAACCGAATTGTTTTAGTAACAATTATTAGACATATAAATAATACTATTTATAAAATTTAATCTATTGAAATAGTTATTTAGAGACTTAATTTATACAATATAGGGTCTATCTTTATAGATCTATAACCTATTTCTTTCACAAAATTGGACTTTAGACATAATACTATAAATGTTATTCAAATTCAAGTATAATAAATTAGTATTTTTAATATAACTTTCCTTGTAATATTGTAATGTTCATAGCTTTATTATTCTTGCAGAATTCAAAGAAAATAATATTGTCACAAGTTAAAGAATTTTTAAAATTTTAATATTTCAATGTCGCATTTTGTTAAATAAAATGTTCCAGTAAAAGAATAATATTTAAACAAGTAAGTAAGAATCTAAACGTGGGATTCAGAAATAGTCTAAAAAATTTTGATACCTACTTAGTGATAAGAAAGTCATGAATAGTTAAAATAATGTTTTATTGTCACTTTTATTTAGCACAAGACATTAAGTGAATCTTGTGCTAAAGTAAGAATCTATTTTATTTATTTTTGCTGGAAATTACTATTATCCAATGCAAAAATTATGTTGACATAAATTTGAATTTATATTAAATTCAAATTTCAAAAATTGTAACACCAAAAACTAGATTACGGTTAACCGGTTGTTCGACACAAATTATTCGGTTTATTAGTCGACCAAAATTAATCGGATAACCGAATAGAGGTTAATCGATTGGATACCCTACTAGAAACACAGGGTGTCCGTTGTAACTTAAATTCATAATTTTCTCCTGATATCTTTCAAACAAAAGCATGTACGATAACGATATTTTGCACAGATAGTTCAAGGGTTGATATGAACTGGCAAATCAAAAATGAGCGTTTACCGTCCTACATGGACTCGATGGTGGGCCGAACATAACATTCGCCCTTGTTATCATATTGAAATTTTGATATTATACTTATTGTAAATTGTCCTTAAAATAAATAATTAGAAAAACTCACTTTTTTTTCTCACCAAAAAGGCCTAGATCTTGTAACGAAGTTTTATGGTATTTAATGAATTTATACCATTTATCCGGACTACTTTTTGTTATGCGAAAAAATAATTCTCATTAAGATTATATAAATTTTCTCATAATTACTCTAAGTTTGTAACGCATAGGATTTAATTTGCCAAAAAAACAAAAAAACAATGCAACTGATATTACGATATAATTTGCCTTATTCCAATATAATTGATATTGATCAAATTCGAGCGTCAAGGAAAAAACTTGCATAGGATTTTTTAAATTGTCTGTTAAGTACAATGAGTTTCGGCACTAAGATCTCGGTTGTTAGTGACTTCAAACACCCGTTTTAGAACCACGAATTATCTTCTGTTTCGGTTGACTTCGGTCATCGGGTTTGGCACAGCGAATGGTATTATCTTTTATTTCCATTATACTAAGTCTGAATTTTTTAACGTTGTTTTTAAGAAACTGTATAATTTAAATCAGTATTTATAAGATATTTTTAAGTATCTATCATCAATGATCCTGCTTGCTGCATAATAATACCGAAACTTCAACACCACATCTTACACTATTGGGATCCGAATTAACCAGTAACAAGTAACCAACTAAATCCCAACTTATCATCGTACTGCTAGTAATTTATTTAACACAATTATATTGTTACCGATATCTAAAATATCTATATCTATAATTTGCAGATGACGTAGAAGATTAGAATTTGGCTTACATATGTAGCTTTGCATCTTATATATTGTAATGGAGTCGGAATTTAAACTTTTTATTAGAGAGCGGAAATAAGCGTTTCTTTCCGGATGAATAAAATCGTTTGTATGAAAAATCCAAACATTTAGTTAATTCTACCATTAAGTTAATTTTATAATTTTGTTTAATTCTACAACCGTTAGGCCAATATTTTTAGTCCAGTAGTTTGATAGTATATAAATTCTCATTTAGTTCAGATCTCAACAAATATAAATTAATAAAGTTTGTTTTTATTCAGTATGATGAATACACCACATATCGTGGTACTAAGGAATATAGATATGAAAATCAGATTATTTATATGATGAAAATAGTTCATATATATGATAAAGTGGAAAAATATATATGATAAAATAGAATTATATACCTACATGATAAAATTAGTTAATATATATAATAACAATAGAAGTAAGAATTTAAATTTGTTATATTGACCACATGATTTTAACTTAATTAAAAATTAATGAAGACAACTAATTTTATAACTACAAGGACATCAATACAATTATATTGACAATTATTTTTTTAAGTGAAAATATATTATTTTAATATTACCATAAATTGTGTATATATGTGTGTATTTTTGATTAATTTATATATAAAAACTAAATATATTTATTATATACGAAAAACTTTAAAATATTAAATTTGAATATAATAAATCCCATCACGACTAAAAGATATATAAAATTCTGTATAGCCTAGTAAAATGCTTTGCAATACTTAATTCAACTGTTTAAAATTCAATTTTTAACAATTTAAAATAAAATTCTTATTGACTTTTTAAAAACTCTTTACAACAAATGCACACACAATTATAAAAATCAATTAAATTTTTTGTTCTACATATCGAACAGATTTGTCTGTCAAAACTGAACAGAAAATTTATTTCTAATGAATATTATAAAGAAATAATCATCGTTTAATTAAATTAAATGAAATAAAACTATGAACAAAAAAATGCAAAACAATTAAAATACTCATATAACGTATAAAAATATTTTAATGTTAAATGTACAATAAGTTTTATGTAAATAAATATACATATGTATGTATGTATGTTTGTATGTATTTAACCTCATAGAAATTTATTTCTATAATAAATATCAACAACACGAAATTATAATTAAGACAAAAAAATGAGAAAAATAAAAACAAAAATAACATTGAAAATTTATTTATAATTCACACACATTCACAACAAAGTGATGGCAAATTCTTTATATTTATTTTTTACTAATTTCACACAATTAATAATAAAGACTCTTTTTATTCAACAAAATATTTTTATGGACTTTCAAATAGAAAAATAAACAAATTTTCTAATTTTACCTCATACTTGAGGAAAGAAAAAACATATAAAATTCTTATTAGATAAATATATTTATAATGAATCTGTGTGGCATTACACAGACATACAAACACATACACACAAGTTTAACATAAATAAAAAAATATTCATAAAANAAAAATCACCAAAAACCAAAAAAAAAAAAAATTAAAGAAAACTAATTGAGAACACAAGAGCACCCACCACCACACACTTGACCCTCACCTGACAGTCTCATGAATGGTGGAAATAAAACGAAAAAAAAAGAAACCAAAAACAAGAAATCTCCTTATACACGAACACTTGTAGAGACTTGTTCACAAGATTATTTATTCATTATATTCGTAGTCAAACTCATACTCGTAATTATAATCATCACTTAAGCCCATTCACTCATACACTCACTCAGTGCTAACAAACACAGCACTTAGAAAATTAACCAATTTTAGCTGTAATGTGCACATAATATGTCATTTTCCTTCTTTTGGCCATGATTGATAAATTTCCGAATTTGATTAAGACATAAATGTCTTTGGTATAAAACAATAATTATTTTTTGGTGGGAATGGGAATAATTATTATGTACGCGATTATTAAAATTCTTGTTATTTTAGAAGTATCAAACAAAAGTAAAGCTAAAAGTTCTTGAAGAAAATGTGTGCTAATTATATTAACGAACCGGTCCCTGAGTACCAGTTGAGTACCAATTAACATCTATCACGTCACCAAGGTACCAATTGAGATCCAATTGACACAAATATACTCACTATTTAACAGTTGAGTGTCAATTTATAACATGCTTGTTAAGATCTCAATTAGGAACTCGCGCGATTAAAAAATCAGTGGCTGAGTAAAAGTAAACAATTTCCTTTTGGACTAATCTCGTGGCCTATCCTGTGATCTGTCTCAAGGAGCTAATTAGCCACCTCCAATGACAATCCCATGTAAAATTGAACCTGTAATTCATGTAAAGTTCCGGCATTTTTATTGTGTGATTTATATACATGGAGATGTGAGTAATGTTAACTTATTACATCCTTTTTAATACATTGATGTCAAGGGTAACGAAAAACATGCAAAATCTAATCATATTACATTTTGCATTAGAAATTTGGTAATTTATTTTAGCACATTTTTGCGTATTTTTTTTTTTTTCTTTTTTTTATAAACAAATTAATTTAGCATATATTACACTAAAGAACTTAATTTTCCACATTTTATACTAAAGGGAAACATTTTGAATATTTTGTACCCAATAAAAATCTTTCAGAAAAGCAGGAAAAAACTGCTTATTTTGCACTGGGTTTCTCATTTTATTAATTAGTACTAGGGATACCAATCCCAAAAATCCCGGGATTATGAAATCCCGAATCGCAGGTTTGAACGAAAAAATGCTGGTATTACAATTTTGGAATTTGTTGCCAAAATTACAATACAAAAACGAGAGAGGAGCCAATTATGGACCTATACTTGTATTAAGTGGAAAATAAAAACATAATATTGCAGAGTAGTTCGGGTCAATACTAAGATACTGTATTTTGACTTTTTGGCGATTCCCGAATTGGGTCTTATATGGGATTATGGTCAATTATGGACGCGATCATAATGAATATTTTGCAGGGTCACTTATACTTGTGTCGAATATTAAATTTAGATGATTTTTCCGAAAGGTGTGGTTCATGCCTGGCACTTAATGGCGCACTTAGGGACCGAATCTTCAGGAATTGTGACACATAGATTTATGCTTCCAGTAAAACTTTTTAAGTCAATTTCATTAAAATATTTCAATTTTTAAGGTATGTTTGAGGTGTTAAACTGTATTCCGGGAGAACTTTGTATGGGGGGCTAGGTGAAGATAATGGGGCCGATCATGACCAAATCAATCAGGCTTCGGTCCTGTGTAAAACAAAGCCATTGTACGCAGTTTCATCAAATCTAATCTCTAAAATTGACCTGTAACTTTTGCGCACAAGCTTTTACATGGACAGCAGCCAGCGTCAGCCAGCCAGCCCAACACGACGGACGGAACTGGAATCGTTAATTCGACTCAAAAAGTGATTCTGAGTCGAATGTATAACTTTAAGGTGGGTGTAGGAAAATTTTTTCTCTGCGTTACAATATTTGCCTTTGGTGGTGTAGGGTATAAAAAAAAACTAACCTAAGAAAAGACAGAACATAAAAATATTTATAGAAAATTTCAAAATTATTTTAAAAATCGATTTCGTA
>MINK01171920.1:272-22575 GCA_001735545.1 Phormia regina
AGTATTAAATCTCTACTTTCATTTAGTATAAATAAAGTTCCCAAAATTCATAGACATAAGTTTTATATAAGTAGAGAGCTCAGTATTAGTATTAGCAGACGGACATGGTTAAATCGACTCAGAAAATGATTCTGTTATACAATATTTGCACAAACACATAATACCCCAACCACCTATGGCGGTGTAGGATATAAAAAGAAAGATTAAACAAAAATATTAATTTGAAAACTTAACATATTTGGACATAGATCAATATCACAGTAACTATAGAATTTAAAATAAATTTTATAGTGATACTTGAATTACTTATGATTATAGAGATTGAAAAAATTAATGAATGTCAATACAAAAAGACTGTTGGATTCTAGGGCACTGCGACATTCTCGGCAATGAAATAGCTGGTAAGCTGGCTTATCGCCCTGTTAAGGCGATAACACTTAAAATCTCACCTACTATCTTTCCATTCCTGAGCACATGCAACTTTTAACGGCTGCTTCCCGTTTTCAACAAGACGTAAAGCCTCCATTGGCAAAAACTCTAATACTGCACCGCCTTCATGGGATAATGATAATTTATTTTTATGGAAAACCATATCAGGGAGATGGGGCAAATCTAGAGTATGCCGATATGTGCATAATTCGCAAAATTCATCCTCTCCAACTTTACAAGATTTATCTTGGCCTTTTATACAAATACTTTTTAGTATATGAGATTTAAAGTAGCTTATATGCCATCCTTGAAATTCAATACTCTCCTGATCAACAGGCAATCGGGGAACTAGTTCATCCTGAAATTTACAATAATTTATTATGAAATCCGGAATATTGTTTATAAAAAAATACCTCCATTAAGATTGTCGAAGAATACAAACAAACAATATCTATACAGAATATGTTCACTTTTTTTACTTTATCGAAAAAATCAAACACAACAAATTTGTTGATAGCCAAAATAATGACAATTGACCGGCAATTTATGAAGTCCTTGCCAGATATATATAAATAAAATACCATGGCATAATTATAACAGGTAACAGTATAAACACAGCTGAATTTATTTTATTTTTACTTTCTTTTAATAACTCTGTTTGCGTACTTTCCTTGTTCCTTTTTCTTGTTATTTAGCGTTATCTGTATATCTTCCGTAATAAAGGTACACCGATAAAGTTTATATCAGAAACTGGCAAAATTTGATAACAGTTTTTTAGAATTATCGATAATTCGAGCTATTTCGGCAACAGTATTTTAGAGTTATTTGTGTATTTAAAATGGATTTTTAAAAACACTATCTCAACAGGTCAATAATATAACAAATAACGGTAGATAAACTCAATAAAATTATTAGCATTAATATATTTTGGGAATCATTTTAAACCTCAAATAAAAAATAAATCAATACGTATGGTAACACTACGTTTATCAGCTAGATTTAAAGGGACAGCTGTTTTTTATGTTTTAACTATGTACATTTTTTATTTTATTAATTAATTTTAAACATAAGATTAGATATGTTCGCTTTACAAAATTTAAGAAAATATAATTTCACAAAACTAATAAAAATACAGTTAGGTAACTATTAAGTTTGTTTCTCATATGCATTCTTAAAATCGAAAATTGTATTACTTAACTTGCAGGCTTCAAGAAATTGCCTTCCGAATTAGCTACATTTTCGTCAGCTTCAAATTTTGCATCTGCATCGAAAACTGACAATATTTCAAATGCTTTAAAAGAGAAACTGTTCGGACAACCTGTGTCAGCGACACATCCTCATTTAATAAACAACAATGAATTGGTAACAGGTGTAACGTTAAATGAACTCCAACAGCGAAGAAAGCGTTTGATGCTTGGCATACAAAAGTATGCTAGAGATCATTTGCAAAAATATGATAATGGAAAACGGAATCATTTGGTATGACAAAACATCGTTTGAAATGTTACGAATTTTTTAAAAATGATATTTATTTAGGTGGTAATACCATCATCTACCAAAAAATACATGAGCGACAAAATTCCATATATTTTTCGACAAAACTCAGACTTTTTCTATTTGACGGGGTGTCAAGAACCAGATACAGTGCTAGTTTTGTCTATTGACGAAAAAGGTTCGATAAATAGTACATTATTTATGAGACCAAAAGACAAGCACGCAGAATTATGGGAAGGTCCTCGGACTGGTGTGGATTTGGCAATCGAATTCTTTGGAGTTGATGAAGCATACTCAGTAGAAAATTTTGAGAATGAATTGGCAAGAAGAGTTCAGTTGGATAAACCCGTGTTATGGTATGATTCGAAAAGTTCAGATTTATGCAGTATAAATGAATCTGTTTTTAAAGTAATCAATAATAAAAATGAAAATAAAATATTACAATCGCCTACTATGATCATTCACGGGATGAGATTATTTAAGTCTGTCGCTGAACAAAATTTAATGAGACGTACATGTCAAATTGCATCGGCTGCTATTAACGAAGTGATGGCAGAAAGTAAACCTGGTCATTCGGAACATCATATTTATGCCATGACTGATTATAAATGTCGAATGCGTAACGCTAGTCATTTAGCTTATCCACCTGTAGTGGCCAGTGGGAGAAATGCGACCGTGATACACTATATAAATAATACACAATTGTGTAAGAGTGGAGATCTAGTACTTATGGATGCGGGTTGCGAATATGGAGGATATTCAAGCGATATAACGCGAACATGGCCTATTAACGGAAAGTTTACAGATGTACAGAAAACTTTATACGATGTTGTCTTACAACTTCAAAAGGAACTGATTGGTAATAGTATTACAAATGAAACAGACTTAAATATTAAAAATCAAGAATCTTCCAAACAGACGTAGGAGGTTTTATTTTACTATTTAAATAAAGTAAATTTTGAGTTATAATGATGCTTTCGCAAATAGGCTAATATATGAATGTAAACATTCTATTAGTATGCATTTCAGTTGGAATTAAAGATTCGAAATTAATTATATACAGTGCTTCCAGAACAAAAGCAACAAAATTAGGGTGAACCTAAAAATAGTTTTATTTTTTAAAATATTTGTATTACTACAAGAACAATTTTATGAAATAACATAGATATTAAAGGATTAACAAAAACACAAACTTTAAAAGAATTTAACTTTGGGTATTTACAAAAACTAGTTTTGATATTTTTTCTTAAAATTTAGCAGTTTTAATGCGATTAATGTCCTAATTAGTTTCCAGTTAAATTTCTTGACTATCAGGCCATTCATAGAAAACCATTCCGATCGAAAGTGGAATTAATTGCGAGCTTTTCTTCTTCAAAAACATGAAAAGTCCTTAATCAAATAAAATCTAACTTATCTTTTGAAATGTCATCTTAAAAGGTTTAATAATTTAAAATACTTGCAAACATTTTGCAATTATTAACCTTTCAATTATTGATATATTTTTATAAACGCCAAATTTAATTTTTGTTAGTGTTCCATAGATTTTTTCGAAAAAAACTAGATTATTTTCTGTTAAATTTAACAAAATTACGAAACAACGATGAATATTAACTTTCTGTTTACTCTATGATCTCTAAAGTATAAATTGTGCAGGATTTAATTTATATTTTTATGACAATTACAAGTAATACATTTTGTATTTATAGAGAATTTTATTTAAAAAATATATATATTAAACTTTTTCATGGTGAAACTTGTGAATTGATATCTCTTTCGAATTTTATATGAATTTCGAAGATCAGCGTTCAAAACTAATTTTCATAATAACAATCCTACGCTACATTAAAATCCTAAAAACTTATTGTTATATTTTTCTTTTTTAAACTTTTTTTTTTAATTTATGCAAAAAAGACACAAACAAAATGAAATATTTCTCCTTTTAGGTTTATTTTCCTTAAGTGCCCATCTTTTTAAAAATACACTTTCAAGTTAAGTGTTATTTATATAATTCATTTATAATGATATCTATCAATCGTTAGGATTGTTTAAAGCATTGTATCGTTTTACGATAATTTATATTAAAAGTTTAAATTACTTAATGAACAAATTAATATTATTTTATTGTATTTTTAGAAACTTTATTAAAAGAAGGTGGTGAAACATTGGATCAACTTTTCGATACAATGTGTATTAAACTTGGAAAATATTTGCAAGAGATCGGGTTGGTACCGAAACATATAAATGATGTCGTAGGACTCACAAGAGTAAGTTCGACTTTAATGAAATTTAATATAAGGACTTTAATAACGTACAATGACATAAATATTTCAGGCTGGTTACAAATTTTGTCCCCATCATGTTTCCCATTATTTAGGCATGGATGTTCACGATACGCCATTAATACCGCGGTCATTAAAGTTAATGCCTGGTATGGTTTGTACTGTAGAGCCTGGAATTTATATTTCTCATGACTGTACAGATGTCCCCGAAGAATTCCGTGGTATTGGAATTCGTATTGAAGACGATATATTAATTACAAATGATAACAAAGTAGAAGTTTTAACATCAACTTGTCTTAAAGAAATTGCTGATTTAGAAAATTTACATAAATTAAAATCATAACGCTAATCAAAAATTAAAATATGTATATTTATGATGTACTGATATTAAAAACCGATTTCAAAAGTTATTTCGTTGAAAATTTGTTATAATATATTTATCTCAGGTGTTATTACATTGTAATTTTGTTATTTTGGCCATTTGTGGCTTAATATTACGAAAATATATAAATAAATTAAATGAAAATACCTTCCACGTCGAAAGAAATTTTCTAAAACCATTTGAGATTTTTTAATGTTAAAAACGTTTATATTTTATATATTGGTAATAAAAATTGTCTCTACAATAAATATTCTTAATAAAAACAAAAAAAAAAAGTGACGTCATATTAGTCGGAATTCTTCAGCTTGTGTTCAATTAAAAAGTTTTATAATTATAAAAATCATCATTTAACTACCAAATATAGCGAATGATTCATTTAAAATGCATTTAAACATTTATTTGACATTGTATTCAAAATATGCAAATGAAATTTGGATTCTAATAAAAAATGCTTTCCTGGTAAAATAAAAAAGTGGTCGTAAATTTATAAATCAATCAACTCGAAAACGCCTCACCTCTGAACATATTTCAATACACTACTACTTAGTGAAGATTCTTTCTTAAAGTGAGAAATATCAATACTCTATAAATGTTTTAATACATTAGTGCCAAACATGTTGGCGCATTGAGTACATATATTCTATATATCCCTTAAGAGGTTTTAGTAATAATTAAGTTCATTAGATTGGTCAATTATTTATTTTTTAAATTTCATGTAATATCTCTTGGTGACACATCTGGACTTTGAGTAGGTCACTCTCAAATGTTAAATATTTCTCCAGCTATATATTTTGAATCGAATACACCCTAATTTATAGGTGAATTTTCCTACTATAGGGAATATATTAAACAACAACTTTTTGGAATTGGTTGCCTTTTAACAGACTGAAGTTAAACTGGGAGTTTAATTTTCCTTTCTAAAATTTTTATATAAATTTTGGAGATTTATTATACTTATGTGTAAAATTTTGCGTCTTCATATATATTTTTGTAAGTTTTAAATTCAGAACATATTTTCGGAATAAGCTTTCATAAAAATTTTTGGAGCAGATAGCATATGATTTCAAAGCCAAATATTTTTGATATATTTCTATATGTTTCACTTTTTTAGTAATGTATGGACATGTAATCCTACACTTAATTGTGTGCTATTGCCATCCTTTAGGCCGAAATTACGGTTAAATAAAAATTTACCGGTTTTATTAATTTTTTTTAATATAATAGTAAAAGTGTTACGTTGTTTATTTCATAATGTAACGAATAACTATAGCTGTTGTGCTAAAATCATTTTGCAACCATAAACTTCACTTTTAACAAAAAATTAATTAATAAATTATTTCCAGCTTTTCTAGAAAGAAACTTAAAATGAAATAATATTTAAAAGAAAACAAATAAACTTAATCAAAAACACGCAAATTTAAAGCGAAACATATTTTTAAAAAGGAATTAAATTGTATTACACATTTTAATTTTATTTATTAAAATATTTGTCTGCCTTGATATTTTCACTCTTAAATTAATTCAGTGTTGTATTTTTTATCGCCAATAAATAAAGATAAACGCATTGTAGCATCACCACTAGATTTTATATATGTATTTTCTGCGTCAAATACAAATGAAACGCTTCCTGAAAATGTTAAAAATAGTTATTTATAAGTAAAAAAAAAGATAATTATATAGGTACTTACTTTCTTTAATAGCATGATAGTTTGAAAAAATATCGACTTCTTGTTGATCAATATGTATTAAGGAAATACATTTTAAATCACACAATATTTCTAAAAGGAAAAATATGTCCACTGGTACAAATAGTGAGAATCTTTTGCAAATATCATAAGTACTACAACCATTACGTGCAATGCATTCGGATAGTATAGATCCCAACCATCTATCTAAGACTCGTCGATTAATGGATCCATTTAAGCGTATCCACGGAACAGGCTTCATGGCAATGACATCCCTGCAATAAATATTAAAATTCATTTAAATTATTATTTTATTATTATTTTTCATTTTTGATTTCTATTTAAAGTTTATATTACCTTTCCTTCAAATTAGTACTCGGACTTTCCAATTGTGTTGCATCGAAACGTCTAACTGGTTTAGGCGTGCGTTTACTTCGTTCTTCATAGTTACCATCGCCACTTATAGTCTTAGATCTTTTCGCTTTTATTTCGCAACATTCGTCAGAACTTATAGTATCGTCTTGGTTACAAGACCTCTTAATTCCGGAGGTAGATCCACCCATATTTTCCCTGTCCAATCTTTTCAAGTTAAAAGTGTGCACAACCCATGAACGTATGTGATTCTTGTGCACATACATAAAAGATGAAATTCCGACTCGCTTCACTATAAATTCCGTTGATAACAGATGTAATGCTTTCAAAAGAAAATTTTCATATGGAAATTCAGCCTGAAAACAGCTAAAAAGCTTAAATATAGTTAACTTTAATATTTATTTAAAATAGTTTACCATAAGATTAGATATTGATACGCCTAACGTATGCTTTTCTATAAAATTGTGAATTTCTTCTAAATGTTTTAGTTCCATTTCGTTGAAACCCATATTATTTAATTTTTCTTTAATACTCTCCAAACTATTGTCTGTATATTTCCATATAGAGTCTCTAAAATTACAAAATATTTATGTATGTAAACATTTCAATCGTTATTTAGATGTATGTATTTACTTACTCAAGCACTTTTTGTAAAATCGATTCTCTTTGAATTTCCGGTTCTAATATTCTTTTTGGAATATTTAATTCATTCTTGTGGTTAATTGTATCCTTATCATCTTTCAAATCATCATTAAGTTTTATTTGTATGGTTGGAAGATTTACTACAAATACGTCTTGTGCTCTAATGACACGCTCTTCTTTGTTTAGTGTTGGTTCGTATTCTTCTGTTTTGTCAAAGTCATCAGTGTTGGCATTAAACGTTAGTATGTCATTGCAAAGTTGACACCAATCTATAGATTTAGGAGATTTAAGATTAGCAGGATATTTGCCAAGATCTTTGCGTTCATATTGAGATTCTTTCTCATGCCAATATGATTCCAGCATGCGGACCAATGTTAAAATATTTGAATTATAAACTTTAATTGACAAGCCGCTTGTTGCCTGATTTAAAAGTTTTTGTGGTGCCATCTCGGTTAGAGTGTTAAATATAGTCTTCTTTTCCTCTACAATACGTTCTATTTCGGCAATATAATCTTTACTTTCAAAGATACACTTGAATGGACACTCGATTACTAAGTGTCCATCATCGTCTTCACGTTGAAGTTTTGAGAAGTTTATCTCAATCTCTTTCTCTAGAAAATCTAGCGCACAGAAAAAGTGCAAGTATCTGGATTGTAGTTTTGATATAAAATCATAAGGTGAATAGTATATTTTGTAGCTTAGATTTGCAGGATGAAATTTAACACGTGCCTGAAAATAGACGATTTTAAATTTTACATGGTGAAAAACAAATAAAAAAATGTATTAACAAGTTTGTTAAAAAAAAAACAATTATATAATAAAATGTTGTTTCTCTATAGCTAATATATTCATTGATAGCTTAATAAATAGGTTTAAAAATTTAGTCTATCAATTCAAATTTTATATATGGCTTTTTGTAACGCTATTAAAACTAATTTTTACACTGCGAAAAAATACTTTTGATAAAAATAATAATTAATAAGAAGTTCGTATACACTTTATAATAATTACCGATTTTGTATCAGAGACTCACTTTATAATTTGGACACATACGTGCTACACAGAGGTTTTCAGTTATATTCAAAATGTTTGTACAATATTTTGAAATATCGGAGATCTACTATACATCTTTAGTATAAAACTACAGGAAAAAGATATTAGCTTCTTAATAATTTTAAATAAATTATGTTCAAATTTATCTTTATGCAAAAAAGTTGCGTAAATTTTAATTTCCTAAAAATATATGAAATTCTATAAAAATTTTATAAATTTCTATAATAAATTAGTCGGACAAATTTGCAAAGTTTGACCGAATCCGAACAAAATCCGAATTTTTTGTTATATGTTAGTAAAAACACAATACAAATGAAATAGAATTGGAAAATTAATAAATATTTGCATTCACCTCACTTGAAAAAATTATTTAAAAACAAAAACAATTTATATGAAACAGTTTTCAAAGTGATGAGAAAGCCGTTTGTCTTTTTTTGTTTTGAACTTTTGATTATTATAATTGTAGTTGTACTGTTTTTATGCTTTTGATGATACACGTTAAATTTAGATTTACTCAGCGGTAAAAATTTCAAGGCCTACATCGTACAGGTCTCATACAAGATCTTTTTTTAGATGAAGCCTTCTAAATATTCTGATAGACCTTTCGACTTTGCTTCTCTTAGAAGGATTGTAAGATCGTTGTATATTGTTAAATATTAATTGTTTTAAGCAAAAATAAAAATGTATGTATGTATAAAAATACATCTTAATTCCCTTCTCTTAAAAAGGGGAAAAAGACTACAATATTTGAACAAACAAAACCAAGTAGAAACCGTTACGAAACCAGTATAAAAATTCAAATCAGATATTCCAAAAAATACTAAGAATTTATTTAGTTTTGTTCAATGCTTAGCTTGAGTAGAATGTATTTTTAATTTTATGTTTTTATGGTTATTGTTATAAAGTTAATTGTTTATATCATATCCTTGTACTTTTGATAAAATAATTCAACAAAAACTTTAAGTTCTTTTCAGGACAATAAATAAAAAATTAACAATTTCTATAAAAATATCAATTTTGAATAATTTGTCTTAAATCAACTTAAGACATTTTGTCAAAAGTAAAAAATAAATTCTTTTATATAAATAGGAAAACACTTTATTAAATACTGGCAGTTCTTAATAAATAGGTTTTCTAGAATGGCTGCATCGGGTCGCGAATGTGTAAGGCCTTGCTCGCAATAACATCGCGTCTAAAAATACATGAATATGGAAAACAGGGAGAAGCTCTTCTGGTAATCGGTACCAGAATCGGTGCGGCCAAAAAAGGGTCGCACTCCAAATACCAATTTTTACCAAATATCCAAAATTTTATTTCTTCTTATTTATATCCTATACCACACAGAGAATACAGTTTCATTATGACAACCGAATTTTTCGACAACCAATTTGGATGTTTGCACTAACTATTACAAAAGTCATTTAGATTTACTAAATATATCAGTTTTTAGAACTGAAAAATTGGTAGGAATGAAAATAAAATTAAGCCTCAAATATATGTATTTACATTGAATATTTTATTTTAATTTTTTATAAAATAAATAAGACACACACAATAGAGAAATATCTTTAGCTAGCAAATGCATGTTTCTAGAAATAGTATAATTCTTCTTCCTCAACTGAGATTTCTAGAAGGAAAGAATATGTAGCATTTTAGGAAATGTTAGTAACTTTACTTACTAATGATTTTCTTTTAATTAATTGATTCTTTTTTTTTTTTTTTGAAATGTTAATAGCAATTTAACCATTTTTTCTTTTAAGACAACCGATTTAGATTCCACAATAAATATTTGTAATAAAGTATTACTTGTTGTAACTAGTTTAGATTTTTCACAAAAAGCGGGACTAAAAATGGGATTTTCAACAAAATTTTATGGATTTTGAAAAGTTTTGTAAAGGAAAAAAAATATATCTTTTGTATCTCAATTAAAAATCTAAATCAGCTCTCGCTAGCAATTGGTTCACGATCCAGGGCCCATTAAAATTTTGAAACATCGAAGTAAGTAAATATATCCCTACAAGCTGAAAGGTTAAAAATTATTATTTTAACGTGTTTCTCAAAATGTTTTCAAAAAATTCCTAGATTAAAGATTGAACACACATAAGGATTGATAAAAAAAAAACTTGATCCTTTTCGAATTTTGTAGCAATAGTTTTTCTTAAATAATTGTTAGACACGTTGATAACAAAACCAAGGTTGGATACCAATACCGTTAAAATTTTACTGTTATGCCTAAAATACAGTTACCGAAATAATGGAAAATACGGATACCATTATTTATCGATATACCGATAATGCTAAAATACCGTTAGTGTTAATTTGGGGCTTAAGAAAAATTATTATTATTTTTAACAAAGTTCAAATAAAACTTGTAATAATGTTATGACTACTCCAGCTCTTAATTGTAATACTTAACTATATATTTTATTTTATGCTTCTGCACTTATACTTCGAAATTTCTGAAACAATAGTTGCCCATAAAAGACCATCACTGAAATAACTAGAAATACCGTCTAAAAACTCGTTATCAAAATAATATACTGATGTGCTGTTAACTTTTCACCACTTCGAATCGGCTTCCAACAAGTTAAAGTGAATATTAGTCAGTTAACCACAAACTTTAAGTAAATTTAATTGAAAACATTGTTGCAGATATTTCTATGACTTTCATAAAAGTATTCAATCCGAAACAAATACACATCGTTTATATAGTCCAGATATTTATTAAAGGTAAATTATAGTATTTCCTTTAAAACTAAACATTTTTAAAAATATTTTGATTTTATTTAATGTTTTGTGAAATTTTCCTAATTATTTTGTCAAAATTTATCACGGGAAAATGTTTTCAATTGGCGCAGAAATATTATAAAATTTGTTCACCATAGGAAAATTTAAAATTTCCACAGAACTTTGCTACCGTTTGGCACACACTCAAAATAAAAAAAATTTTCTACGACTAGGGTTTTTTATTTCCAAACACTTTTTGTTTTTCATTTTTACAAAATAATGCATATCCATGTAACATTTTACTTTAAGAATTCTATACATTTAAAGGTGACTGATAGTTAAACGTTGTAGCTCATATTATTCACAACAAAAATATAAAACTTGGTCGGATCCATATAATTTTATTTTAAATCATAGTGTTAATGCTTTAAACACTTTATTAATTTTTAAATAAACAGAAATTTTGTTAGGATGACCATAAAAATACGCACACCTTATAACTTAAATGAAATGTACATACTCAATTGTTTATCTTTATCAAAACAAAAAATTATCCTCCTTATGGATTTATATCATATAATATTATTTAAACAAATTTCAAGAAAAATGCAATTAAAATAAATAATCTTCTAAAAAATCTCAGTATCAGAATTTAAAAAAGAAACCCTATCTATCAATTATGTTTGAAAAATACAATGTTTGTTTCACATACTCATTGTTTATTGAATATGATTTTTTTTCTTTCTCGTTCTGTAAATCACTACGGATCTCTTTTGCGAAAAAGTGACAATTAACCATATGATTCGAAAGTACTTTTTATACCCTACACCACCATAGGTGGTGGGGTATAAAAAGTACCAGTGGGGGCTGGCTGGTTGGCTGTCCATGTAAAGTACAGGTCGCAATTTTCGAGATAATTTGATGAAACTATTGATTTTGTTCATGATCGGGCCATTATTCCACCAAGCCCCCTACAAATGTTATCCCGGAATTGAGTTTTAAGACTCAAAAATTTCTTAAAAATTTAAATATTTTAATGAAATTTGACACAAATAGGTTTTATTGAAGCATAAATCCATGTGCCAAATTTCATGAAAATGAAAATTTCATCGGTCAAACATAATTTACCATAGCTCCCATATGTACCCCTCTTTCAAAAATCACTTTAGCGTGCATAAATCCCATATAAAAGTTAATATTAATTTAATATACCACACATATAACACTTATATGAGTATAAGTGACAATGAAAAATTTCATTAAGATCGCTCAATAATTGACCATAGCTCCCATATAAGACCCAATCACCAAAAAGTGCATAAATACATGTGAAAATTAGTATCGATGTAATTTTCTGTAATAGTATGTTTTTATTTTCCACTTAATACAAGTAAAGGTCCACAATTGGCTCACGAATTTTTGGTACACATAGGCAAAGGTGTAGGGTATCATATGGGCGGTCTTGACCGACTATAATTTCTTCTCTCTAGTCTGTGATAAAAACTTAAAATAACAGTCGGCTTTTTGGTTAAAAATCTACTTTTCTGGTTTTATAGTTAAGCTGAAAAAATTATATCAGCAGTTTATTTTTCCATATTTGTATAATGTAAATAAGTACTATCTATTCATTTTGCTAATAATGACTTCTGCAATACTTTAAAATTAATGATTTATTTAATAGCTTCTTATCTATGTAATGACTTTCTGAAATCCCTACCAGTAATAATGTATAGTAAGTAGTTGCCTATAATGACATCACCGTGTTAAAATAATGAGTTATTCATCTAATATGTAAGAAGTGAAGACCCATTAACTCATTATATTGCAAACAAAGTTTATGCTGGGTATGGTGTTTTTAAAGTCGTTTTTTGAAATTTAACTAGATAAATCGTGAACATGTAAACTGGGTATAAATAAAAATTTAAAAACATACCAAAAAACTGTTTAAATGAATATTTTCTGTGTGACATTAATACATTATTAATTATTACATTAATAATTATTAATTAATTTTTATTATTTTAAATGCTCTTAATATTTTTCCGAAATTAATCCTATATTTACGATGCATATTATTTTAACGTTTTATCTGAAACAACTTTGATGGAAAAAGAGAGCTATCAATTGCAGATACTGTTTCGTAATGTGAAATTTCGAACTAAGCCTGATTCACAAATTTTTCGTGTGATTTATAATAATGATAGATAGTAATAAATGAAAACAGACTTACCTGTTTTTCATTTTGGCTTCCACTTTCCATAATTTTAGTATATTCTTGTTGGGGCGCATTATCAAAAATACTCTGGTAATGGTCTAAAATACGATCCATGGATGACACATTTGTTTGGTTTTGTTCAGCATCGACGGTTAAAATATTTATGGGTAATTTAATACTGATATTCCATATTTTGCGCGCCAATCCCTCGCCAATAACAAACATTTGTCCTGGTGTTGGCGATTTTAACTCTAAATGAGCATCTAAACCTGAATTGGAGTTGTTTTTCTCATTTGGAAAGAAAACTTTTAAACCGCCATAGAAATAATTATAAAATGCATCGTATGTTCCATATGGAATTCGTAGAAATATTAACTTCAATTTGTATTTGGAAGAGAGAATATAGGCTGGACCTGATACATGATTAGGTAAGAGACTCATATTTTTACGTTTAATGGCAACAGCTAAGCCATCGGAACGAGCCTTAGAGAAAGCAGCTTCTAATACTTCTTCTGAATAGTTTTTATAAATCTCGAACGCTTGTAAATTGTACAATGTTTTGTCACGCATGGCACACAAACTGCTGTGCAAAACGGCTTCAACTACAATTGTTTGAAGATCAAAATCTGTTTCCGGATTTTTATAAAGTATACCATCTTCCTCTGTTTGTACTGGCATACGTTCTAGGAATCGCTTATGAAACTCTTGAATAGAGTCTGGTAAAATAAAACGAGATTTTGTTTTGTTATCGTATGTATTATGAACGAGTTTAAACAAATAGCACATTATGAGAGTATAATGAACTGCTAATGCGTCACAAAATTCAGAACGAACTGGATATGTCTTTTTCAATCGGTGCAAAAAGTTTTCGCCATATTTCTTTTGCAAATACTCATCAGTTTGTAGCATATGAAGCCAGGTTGGAACTTGCGGTATATGTCTCTTTTGACGCACCATAAATTGAAGACGTCTGCAACATGCCTGAGTAGTTTTATTAAAAATGCCTAAGCTATGTCGTATTGCATCACGGCACGACTTTCCAATAGTTAAAAGACCAAGAGCTGGTACAGGTGCCGCAACGTATGCCGATGCTGCTTTGCCAATCATTAACATTTCGTCTTCCGCTTTACTCCATGAAACTCGCAATGTTCGCATATTTTTTAAAGCATCACGATCAACAGCATCTCTTGGTGCAGTCTTTTTCAATCGTTTACTATTTGAACTTGAAAGTTGTGTGGATATACGTTTTACCGTTGCCAACGATTGCGGTTGTCGCGATTTTCGCGATATTACTCGGACTACTTTACTGGTTCCTCGTAATCCGGAACCGACTGATCGGCCAGTCCTAACATTTTTTACAGCTACTTTATTACTGCCGTGTACATACCAGGACCAATTACGGAATGTATGTGCAAATAAATTGGTCGAAAGCCCAGCAGCTCCCAAACCATCTCCAGGTAGATAACCAGTATCATGTAATGGTGCTTCATCAAAATCAACAGATTTAAGAAAATTTAATTCCTTTATTCTTTCGCTCATTCCCTGACACCTGCTACGGAAACCAAGTTTTGTATAAACACAAATCCGTTGCAATGTCGTCCAATAATTATGAATATCATCAAAACTGCGTAGATCAAATGTTATTGGAGCGTATTCACGTTCCGAATTTATATGCTTGTAGCCGGCTTCAGAATTAGTCGTATCCAGTACTCTTGCTCTGCGATTAAGATAAACCCACATAACTAAAGGATCCTTTATACTAAGGCGCTCACTTGTCTAAAGTTGCCGCAAAATACGAATATAAAGAAAAAAATTAAATTAATTTGTTAATTTTTAGTCGTTAAAAAATGTTAATAACTTTGTATGTTTAACTTGTTTCTTCTAAAACTCAAACAAAGCAATTGAAAATGCTGTATTCGATTCTGCTGAATCTTAATATATTTTTCGCTTAATCATAGTATATTTTTTGTTTTCGTTATCTCGTTCAAATGAGCTCTCAAGTGATTTTTTTAGTATAAAATACATTTTTTAAACATTTTGTTAGAAAAACTGGTATCCACATGATTACAATATTACTGCGCTACTATACTATTGAATACTTATTTATGTAATCTATAGTAGGAAAAAAGAAGCGTGCTTTTAAAAGAAAATAATATGAAGGAGACGAATTTAAATTGTCCAACACGTGTTTTCAAGGAATAGATTTTCACACTACCACAATTTTCAAAAATATATACAAATATCGATAGAAACGTACCAAATCTTAATTTTGAAAGAAAAAAAATGACTATAGCTCTCGCAATAAATCGCGATTTTTAAAATTATAAATGTGGCACTCTATATTACACAGTGTGGCAGAATCGAAATTTTTAGAAACAAATCTGTAAATTCTGATCGGCTGGTCTCATCATTGCCTACAATAATGTATAAAAATATTAAAAATTGTACGAGAAACAATAAATTGGCAAGCAATTAAAAAATGTGTATATCATATCTATCTTACTTTGAACCCCTTTAGCTGGGCCCCTGAGGAGTCTCTTCTGTCCAAACAAAACATTGTAAACTCCTCTGCTGTGCCTATACCAAATTTCATGAAAATCCAACCAGCCGATCAGAAGTTACAGATTTATTTCCAAAAAGTTTCGATTCTGCTCCATTAGGTATTGAAGCATATCTCGTATGCTAATTAAACTTGTCCTCAAATCGTTTTTACATTATTTTAATTTCATCATGGAGTTATAGAGATATTAAACTTCAAATTTTATTCAAAATTGTAGGATTTTCGTTATATACATTTACCGGTTGAACGTATCTTAAACCATTAATGATCTTGTTCAATAATAGATTACAAGGCATATAATCTAATAAGTTAAACCCAAGTTAGTGTTGTCAGAACATACAAAACAGAAGAGAATAAAAAATATCAAAAAATAATGAAAAACATTTGAGGAATCCACAAGGTGTAAATCATGCCATTGTTATAGAATCCTAAAATTTTAAAAGAAGCAACATTGTACGGCTGTAGCGCAGTTTTACGAAAAAAGAGATTTGCTTAAAAGCAAGTATACAGTATGTGAGGTTGTGCTCTTGCACATACAATCAATACAATCGTTTATTTCTAAAAAATGTTTTACAGTTATAACAAAAAATTTGATTATATATTTTTCTTATACGTACAGCAGTTTTGCACCTCCTTTTCCAAAGGCAAATTATCTAATGATCACTTTCGCAAAAACGCGGTTTACAAAACAAATGTCAAAAATATTTCAACACAATAACGAAACAATGAACAACGAAGTTAAAAAACAAATGTTCAAGCGGTGTAGCTGGAACAATGCATTATTTTTATTAGAAGCCAAGTTACTACTACTAGATTAACATGAATGACAACATTTTTATACCCTACACAACCATAGGTTGTTGGGGTATTATGCGTTTGAGCTGATGTTTTTAAAGCTACGAAATGATTATCCAACACCCACTTTAAAGTATATAATTCCTTCTTCAGAAAATCACTTTAACGCGCATAAATCCCATACGAATGTTAGTATCAAGTTGATATTCGACACAAATAACAACATTATAAAACATAATGGAAATCGGTCGATAATTTACTATATTGACTATATTAACTGCAGGAAAAAAATTCTTGATAATGAAAAAGGTAAACAGTTCTAAAACTTTTACCAATGTCTCCCTATTCGTGATCAAAAAAATGATCGATAACTTTGCTGGAGGTGAAGTTTTACAGTGCAAAAAGCTTCTTAATAGTACCATACTTATGCAAACAAACTTATCCCTATCACCCGAAATTGAAGTTGAACTTAAAGAACACCAAAGCCTTAATTACACAAAGGGAGTTATTATTGCTTAATCTGAAAAAAAAAAAAAATAAAATGTTACAGGAATTAATAATATGCAAAAAATTGTAGAGGGATCTCTTAAGAAAACAGAACTAATTACTATAACCTTTGCATCCACCAACCTCTCGTATGATTTAGCCATAGGCTAAACAAACTAATTTCCAAAATTGTTTCCAATACGGGCATATTGCAAAAATAAAAAAATATTAATAGGAAACAAAACTATAATTCTACTGAAAAATGCTTCCAAAGGGCTCAAGGACAAAATTAAGGCGGCAAACCGGAAATCAAAAAGAATAAGTAAAACTAAAATAAAAATCAGCATGATGTCATTTATTATGAAATTCGAATATATAACATTTCATTATTTTACTTCATTGTTCTTTACAGTCAGAAAAAGAAACTATATCCCAGCAAAAAAAGAACTGAAAAAGCTATGATTTTAACATTGTGTTGTCAAAATTAATTACATATTTTTTTCCGAAACTAAAATCATTTATTTTTCGAATTTTTGGAATTTTTATTTATTAAGAACTTCAAAACATTTTAAATATGCACGTTGTTCCACTTTTGAAGTTGTGAAAATGTTCTCTTTTTGAAGAACTTCAACGTTTTTTGCTGGGTATAATAACATATTCCCTCACTTAGTAACCAAACAATTATTATATTATTTTAAGCTTTATTTATTCAATTACATCAGGGACACAAAAAATAGCGCACCCGTGCAAATAATCTTTTAATTTTCTCACATCTATGTGGAGAATAATTATTTATTTATTTTACATATTTGTAATATTTTTTTAAGCAAATAGTTTTAATATTTAATTACAGATTTTATTACAGACCACAAACTATTTACGAGCAATAGATATTATGAAATAATAAGTTTAAAAAATTGATTCCATGAGTTCTACAGACCATATAGAAGTACTGAATGTGAAATTAAAGATCCCTGATTTACATAGATACTAAAAATATACATATATATTTAAATCTAATTCGTTTTAATGAGATGTTGCCTTAGGTTAACTTATTAAACTCTCTCCCTACACAATAATATTCTCAATAATACTCTTCATTTAAATATATCTAATACTAACAAGCCCACATATTTTAATTCAGTATGTTTAATTGTTATTACAAAACCAAAGGAGTAAACAACATATTTAATATTTCTGTTTTACAAATCCATTCTATGATAACTCATGCTTCTCTGACATTAAGAGAACATAACAAACAACTTAAGTTATAAAAGAATTAATGCAATTTTTAAACGAAAAGGTAAACTGGCAAAGTTGAATCTGTCACTAGATTTAGCTCTACAATAAACCCTAAAGCACCAATCGTCAAAATTTGATTTGAAAAAATTGTGGTCACAAAATGCTTCTGATTCATTATTCTATAATCTTTCAGTCAAAAAAAATCTTTTTTCATAACCCAGAGCTTAATTTGATCTTAAATCAGTTAAAAGGCAGAACTCCTATAATGGATCGTATATCATATAAAATGTTAAAAATGCTATCACACAGTTTGAAAATAAGAATCCTGCAACTATATAACAATATTTTTGCTAACTATATACCACAACAGTTTAAAAATAGCATTATTATACTAAAATTTATTCTCATTAGCTAATGGTATACCACAAGGAACTCCTTTGTCAGCCTACAACAAATTATGTAAGATAATATCTTTTAATATGGAAATAGATTTTAGTGCCTATGCCGATGACTTCAACCTTATTATTCGTTCCGATAGGAGGAAACCTGTGATGTTAAACCTTCACCAACTTTTTAATAACATAAGTTCATGGTTTGAGTCTTCTACTCACTTTCTAAAACTAAATGGAAAACGACTATCTTTCCTACTCCTTAAAGGAATGTCTTAATACATATTATAAAATGTCTCGAGCCCTAAACTTGCACTATTAGAGCAAAAGTGAACACTTTTTTGTAACTGATTATGTTTTTTGTTGATATCTTCTTATCATTTAAAGTATAACGAAAAGTAATTAATATTATTAATTCATGATGAATTTATTTAATGTAATGAAGAATAAAAAATATTAAAACTAATTGAGTTTTTGCAATAAATTTAAATGTTTTTGAAATAAATAGTGTTCAGTTATGCACCACTTAAGAAAAGTTATAACAAAATATATTTTTCGCAATAAAATTCTTTCTTTTCGCAAATCTATTTCATAGTGTAACAAGTCATGCTGTTAATAAATAAAAATAAGACAACGAAACAAATTTTATCCCATATAGTCATTCCAGTTCCTGGCGGATTTTCAAAGTTTTAATTTTCCTTTTATGTATATATTTCATACTTTTAAATATGTTTTAGTCTGGTTTTCTTACACATACTTCCAAAACTATCAAATCCTTATACTTTTCAAAGAAATTTTACTCCTAACTATACACAAAGAGAAATTTTAACAACTAAATTGTTTCGCCATTTACTATATAACACAAACACACCTATGAAGCAAAAATTAAGTCCCAAAAATAACCATTACAATTTTTAGAGCAGTAAAAACTGTAAAAAGCTTAATATACCATTGTATACACCAAACCTAAATCGCAGATTGAAACCTCATACCTTTTAGTATTTTGACAATAGACTCAATTTAGGAAAATGCTTCCCATGATTAAAACGACATTTATAAATCGCCAATTATCTATACAGTTGAATCGAGAACTGACGATCACACCGCATTCAGTATTACTACTGAAAACTGCGTAAACAAAATTGCAATTTTGCTTCCAAACAGCTCCATATATACAGCTGTACTTATAACAATTTAGCAAGCATTGGTGTACATAAATAAAAAAAGTGGAAAATTTTCGGTTTGTTCTCTCTTTTTTCATTGCAATCGATTTCTAATATTGCAAACATTGATTATCACATACTCAAAATTAGAAATATTCTAATTAAATAATTTCCCAATATCATTATTATCCGGATAGCGGATAGCGGGTCACACCCAAATACCTGGTAATAAATTTACTGACCTTGCGGCCAAAGATGCTGTCAAACTGCCCCATCCACCGTTTTCGAGATATGATTCAATAAATTGCATAATTTCTTAGTACTTATTAAACTCCATGCCATATTTTTTAAATATTTTTATAAATAATATAACATTTAGTAAAACTTTTCACTTTTTAATATAATTTTTTACAAGCACCTGAAAACTTTTTATCTTCAATCAAAATAAATATCATTTCATTTGTTGATAAAAATATGTGATGATTTTTTATTTATTGATATAATAACCCAGGAAATTTTTTATAACATGTTCTAAAATCATTAGTTCTAGAACTGGTGTAATCATAATGACTTCAGAATGTTTTATAACATCCAGAACATTTGATAACATTTATAAATATTATTGATTTTTATTATTTTTTGAAGATTAAAGATTAAACTCTGGTATTTATACAAAGTTTTTAGTTCGGTTTTAAAAATTAATGTAAACAACTTTTTTATTTACCTGTATTAGACCCATATGATTAAGAAGTTTTAACACTGATGTATATACACGCTGCAATTGGACGCGACTAATTTTACACTGTAAATCTGAGGGCAATTGACGCATTAGGTAGTGTTGACGTATGGGGTGATTTAAAAATGCTGTTAATCTTTCATCTGCACCTTTATCAATGCGAAAAATTTTATTAAATATAGATAGAGGCATGCGGTCTACAGCATCAATGAAATAAACCCATCCAGCGGGCTTATCAGAATATCGAGGCAATGGTGGTATAAACGTTCTCCAACTTATATATTTGGTATATGCTTTCATGTTTACATATTCCGGTTCCAACTGTTCTAAATACTCATCTATACGTAGGGACGGTTCAGAAACCTGCCATGTTTGGAGTAATTCCTTATTTATCTCTAGAGGTGTTTGACATTCATTCAGTTCTACTACAATATAAAATAAAAACTCATGCATATATCGAGATATTAAAAACTTTGGTGGTTTGTGGCTTTTCAATGGTATTAATGTGTTTTTATTCATCTTTGATTCAGTAGACTTTGATTTTTTGGAGGTTTTGACTTTTCGATTTTGGTAGCGAGTAGAATTTAATAATTTATGACGCTTTTCCTCAAGCAACAAGTAAAGACTGTTTTTCAATTTTAAAATTTCATTTTTTAATACAACATGATCAATATCAATTTTCGGATGTGTTACATAACGATAAATTCGAATATTTTCTTCTCGTTGTAACACAATCTCATACATGCGAATTATGTTGCTTTGGCTCATATGATACAACATGCGCTTGATGGATTTCTGGCAGACTTCGTCTTTTAATCCCTTACTTTTTTCATGTTCCAATAATAATTTGCGCAAGTGTTGCACTGAGATAATACAATGTTTATCGATCATCCTAACAGCAAAAGCTTTTCGCGATATTAAACGTTGACTTATATTTTCGTTTCGCTGTATTAATGTGTTTAAGGGAAATTCATAATTTTTAATACGAGAACTTATCTGCGAAACATCAGGAAACTGTGCCTCCACTTGAGGAATGTTAGGTTCCTCTGCACATTGAAGATTTTGAAGGACATCTAAGGAATCTTTTACAGATTTATTTACAGAGTCAAAGCATTCAACGGCGACATACCTATAATAGTTAACATTTTTATTCCAAAAGAAAAAAATACTCTACATTTTAGAACATTACAAATTACTTTTTTTTAATTTATAAAAACATATATATTTTTTACCAAAGTTAACATTTATGTATACATAAGTTGACTTTAAAAGATTAACTTTTTATAAAAAGTATTTATCGAACCCAAATACATATATCAAACTCCATACATACATATTAGGGTAAACAATTTTATAGCCTGTTTCTCTATGTTTCTGTATTTCCTACGCTTTCGTTCGCATGGGGTTACGTCTTTTCGTATTGTTGTTGTTTTATTTTTCTTTCAGAGTAACTTTTTTTTCGTAAAAATATTAAAAGTACTACTAAATTGTTTCAACGTATATACAACAGGACAAAACTCGTCATTTATGGATACCAAATACATCAAAATGGATAACAAACATGACTAAGGAACATTTACAATGTCCTTGTGAGCATTTTTCCTAATTTTCTTTAAAAAATTCAACCAGTCGAAAGCAAAATACAAGTGGACTG
>MINK01171920.1:23205-65946 GCA_001735545.1 Phormia regina
ATTTTGACATTTTTGTTCTTATCATTCGAAATACAGAAACCCAATTTTATATGAAAAAAACTTACGTTTTCTTTCGACTTGTCGTTTGACTCATTGTTTGCATAGAAGTGAGTTAGAGAAACCCAAATCAGTTTTCTTTCGCTTAGAAGGCGAAAGAAATCTTTCGTTCGACATAGAGAAACAGGCTATTAATTATTTTTAAAGGAACTATAGAACATTTAAAGATATTAATGAATGTGATATTAATTTTTCGCGATAGGTAAAAAGTTCACGTACCAAACGTGGTGAAGTTTTTTTTTTATTGCAACGAGGTAAACCCGCTGCGCTTCGCTCTACACCTTACGCAGTGCCGTTAATATTGATTGAAAACTTTTAACAAAATATATTAAATTCCTAAATTAATAGCATGCCATTTAGTAATTTAGATCAATTCGCTCCTATGACAATCACGTGTTAAATTCATTGATGTTTCACCAAAATTAGAACGAATTCGGGTTCATTAGCATTTGTGAAG
Organism: Phormia regina; assembly: GCA_001735545.1. Lineage (NCBI taxonomy): Eukaryota > Metazoa > Arthropoda > Insecta > Diptera > Calliphoridae > Phormia > Phormia regina. The sequence goes on from MINK01171920.1 coordinate 23,720, forward strand.
ATACCTTTTAGAAAAGTATAAAATTGTTTCTAAAAGACGTATTTTTTGAAATTTTAAATGAAAAATCGTTTAATTTTGAACTCGATACAGATATCGACTTTAATTAAAATAATAGATAATTTTGTTCTTTAACTAGGTAAAACTAATAAATTCTGAAGGAAATAATAGAATATTTCCAAGTACTAACAATTATAAGAGGTATTTGATGGTAATGCTAAGTGAAATACATATTACTAAAAGGCGTTCTTATATACACCGTTTGAAACCATATATTTCGCAATTGATCTTTTTATAGACAAAAATGATGAAAATGTTAACTTCCCAATACGTCAATATTATAAGTTTTTTTTACAATTAATTCCTTGGCTATCTTTGTTTGTTGATTTATATAAATGATTATGAAGTTACTCATTTTATTTCCAGAAGTGTTCCTAGGAAAACTCATTCCGCCAAGTTTGAAAATTGACCGCTTTTACATATCCCTCTAAATAGTACCATCGTTTTGCAAAATATAAGTGTACAACTAAGTTAACACAATGATTTTCACATTTCCTAGCTTGTACCCAGATGAAGCAATAAATAATTAAAAACTGTCTCATGTATTCAAGATTAATTTTTATCGAAAGGCGAAATATTGGAGTGGCTTCTATGAAAGAGATTTAATTGGCGAACTCATGTATTTTAAGAACACACATCATTTTATGGGACTTCTTTAGCAGTTTGAAATATATTTAACATAATTTGCGCTCACTTTTTGCATTCTCTTCAGCTAAAATGGATAGTCTGGAACAGCGGCAAAAATTTTAAATGTTTTCTATAAAAACGTGAAAACCATTTGGGGGACCCTAGAGTGTATGTTATGCAGTAATCTGTATATAGGAATACCTTTTAGTAATATTTATTTTAAATAGAACTACCATCAAATAGCCCTTGTACTTTTAATTCACGGTGCAAAGAAAAGTGGCCTTTAGCTTTACCGTGCACCTTATATGTAAGAACATGCCAAATTTAATGTACGCAAATAAATCGAAAACATAATACTGCATATCTATGTAAAAAATAACTTACATGTTTGTCCTTTGACGTCCTATGTCAACACAATATGATTTAATTAAACCTTCAAATGTCATTTTTTTAATCAATTGCCTTAAGGATAAATGGTTCATGGATAAATGTCGATAAATTTCCGTCTGACTGCATCCACGATTTCCAAAACGGGATACACAGCGATAAAATTCTTCTCGCAGCGGCATATCAACATATGCATGTTTTTCGTTGTGAAAATCACCATCTGTAAATAAATTGTTCTTTTAAAATATTACAGTTCAATTTGTATTTTAACATTGCACAGTGGGTCATTACTATACTTATTTGTTTGGAAATAAGTTACCTCTAATTGGTTACTTAGATTCACATAAAATTGCACATGTACATAGCAGAGGAGGAGCGTACCCCTGAGTGGAGGAGCTATTGAGTCTCAATATAGGGTACCTCCGAATTTATAAAAACGTTTGCAAATTATTTATTATTATTATTATATATAGGTAAATGGTTCCGCACCATCGCTTGGCAAACTTACTCCAAAAGATGGTTAGTTTTTGGACCTTGGTTTTTATTAATAAAGAAAGTTTAGTGATATCGCAAGCAAGAGGGTAGCGAATGTTCTCCTTCCTTTTACACTTTCCCGAAACAGTTAATAAACTTATCTTAGTTTACGGAATATTTTTTAAAGGGATGCAAATATTTACTATTACAAAAAAACTGATTCATTGAACAATAATTTCTTTTGAAACACCAAAATATAAATTAGAATTAAGAAGTAAGAAATTAAAATATGAAAATAAATTTAAATTCCTTGTAAATCTTAGAAAATTTTATTCAATTTGATTAATGTTTATTTAATATTTCTTTATAAAAAAATCTTTATAAGAGATTGTATTTCTTTTGCTAATAATTAAAGCTCTATAAATTCCAGAAAGACATTTTACGACAAAACCTAACCATAAGTCAAGAATTAAAAATTTTTCAATACACAAAAGAAGATTTAATACAAAGGAATTAATAATTAACAGATTTTTAATGGTAAAACCAATTTATTTAGGAACATAATTGCAAATATATGTATGTCCCTAAGGAATAATCTTGCATGAATATACAGCAAAAGCCCTCTTAACTGACAAATCCCACTGGCGGGCATTTTTTAGGTCCCATGGTTTAGGTGGCATTTTTAAAATAAATTAATCTCCGCTAGGTGGACGCTCTCTTGGGCGGACGCGGACACCTGTTTTTAAAGAAAACATCTCTAGTAGAAGGAAAAAAATCATATTTTCATTTTTTCCGTCTTTGAACTCATATTTTATCTTTATTTACATTTTTTGATGTTGAATAAAAATTCGACATTGTAATCAGTCATATAAAAAGTTATTGGGTGCTAATTTTCCCAAGTTAATCCTTGTTGTCAAACTTATGCTCAACATGCTTTTTATTTATAAAATTTCGTGAAAAATTGTTAGAAATGCTGTTGAAGGAAGTCTGACCCTTAGCCAGTTAAGGGATGATTTTTTCACATACGAAGAATGACTAAATTTAAAAGTAATTTTAGAAAAATGGAATCAAAACGGAAAGAAGCAAACTGTAGCCATAAATTTAATAAAATAAATTTGATAAAGTCATAGTTTATAATTAATGTCTAAATGAAAATGCAAAACGCCGTTTGCCGCAAGAACAAATGAAACCACAATTATTTCTTCAGTGGTTACGGCTTTTTGCATTTTAGTTGACGATATATATGTTTAAATACGAATTTTTATATATTTAAGTTAATTTATTACAATCAATCATAAATGTTGAAATAAGAAGACATAGTACTGAATTAGCCCTTGTTAAAAAAGTACAATATCCCGTAGACGGACATCATCCTCAGATTGACGATCTCTGTCCTTATTTATTTTTTTGACAATTATATTTAATGCGAATAAACATTATAGCGTTCAGATTAAAATGTGGCTCAGTACGATTTTATTATCGTTATTTTTGGAAACGACGATAATTTTATGAAAAACGATATCATAAGGAAAAGTACAATTTAGTGTGTAAAACGATTATTGCTAATGATAACTTTTATTACCAAGATAATATCGTTTTGATATCTTTTGGTTTATTACAGAGATGGGCACACACACTACTATACATTTATGGTTGTGTGTGTGAAGCAGCAAAAAACTTGATTGATTTGCATTGGCATTAATGAGAGAGAAGCAGTCAAATGAAGTAGTTTATAGTGTACATGTGAAGTAGCGTTGCTTAAGCAGCATTTGTAGTCTAAACTCGCTAGTCAGTAAATTTTAAAATTGCGCATCTCTGGTTTATTGGGTTGTTAATAATTTTAAAAAATTAAACAGATATAATTTCAATATTTTATTACCTGCGTTTTCATCATTTTTTTCTTGTTCATTTTCAATATTTTCGAATATATCATCAATTGATTTCTCTGGATGTCTCAGTTTTACTATAGTAACGGTTCTACTGTTTGGCTGTATTTTTTTCCCTTTAGGATTGGGAAAGACATCATAATATGGTAATGACTAAGCAATAATAAAAATAAAAAATATTAATGTAATAAAATATGATAAAATTATTAAATCATCCGTACGCAGATGAAAAGTTTTATGTGTTTTTTAAACTTTTCAGAGATCGCAAATAATTAATATATACATATACAAAATTACATATATTAATCCTTTTGACAACATCGAAACGTTTACATAAATTTGGAAATATATTAATATTGAAATCAATAAATCATTTTGATCCGTATGTAAACACATAGAACTTTTTTCAACGAATAGTATAATAAAAAATATTAAATTTACGCGTGTTTCGAAAATTTTTCTAAATATGTGGGTTAACATTGCTTTTTTAAAAGTTTTTTGTTTTTCAAAAGATGGGAAATGAACTCTTGCTTCAATTAAAGGCATAGAATAATCTGGTTTTTCTTTTAACATTACAAATAGCTTCTCGACCATACTAATCAGTATACTGCGATATGCTGGAAAGAAACGTGGCAGCGTTAGTAATGTCGTTACTATTAATCGATCACTACGCTTTTCATTAAAAAGTTGGTGTGTGACAACTCCATGTCTTATTAATTTGTTTCTGAAATAAAGATAAAATTAAAAAACATGTTTAAAACGAATATGTTGTACTTTATATTTTAATCTAAAATGAGAGCATACATAATTTTAAGACTTTATTGGACCGGGCGATAAAAAATTTAGGGACAAATCAATATAAATTTATTTATTGATTAAATGTAGTCAATTAATTTAAAAAAAAAACTTGTCTGACATTTCTTAATAATGAATTGAATTGAAATGTTTTTCTAAAATTCGATTAATAGGAAAATTTCTATAAAAGAATATATAACAAATTTTTGATACATTTTCTTGTATGAAAAATGGAAATTTTTTAATTTGTCTTTCTACGTAAAGGTAGTTTTTCTGAAACAAAAGCTCCAAAATACACAAAAAAAACGAATTCTCAAAGCTCAATTAGAAATCTAATTAATAACATGAATAGCTTCATGTGCTACTAAATTCAGAATCTCACTTTACACAAAAGAATACTTTTAGAGTAAATGGCACAAAAAATCCAAATGTGCCATTACAGCCTTTGACAAAAGTGTCCCGTTGTTAGCTATTAACCTCATTTCACATAAATTTATATTCTCGATCAATAATTTGATATAAAAGATTTGTAAAAATTGCAATTTGCTGTAGAAAAATGCTTCTATTTTTAAACTGCAAATAAACAAAATTTTTATATTTTTTTCCTGAATATGTGACTACATAAATGAAAGCTACACAAATTTGTGTTCAAATATGAAATGTTATTAAACGTAAAAATGGATTTATATGAATATCAATAGTGAAACATTGACACCAATTTGTTTATTCTCTCCTTCTGAAGGGTAATAGGTTTGAAAAGTTTCACCGGTTACAATACGTTTTAAATACCTTTTTCATTTTCAATTAGTTATAAATTAGGAGCTCTCAACGTTTCACCATCGATATATACTTTTAATAATATTTTATTTACTTTATATAAAACACAATTGTAGGATCTTTGCAAAAATGCGTTAATGACCATACTCCGGATGTAGTTTCTCCATTATAACGTGAACGACCGATAGCTTCCCAAATACAATACTGTATTGGAGTTAATTCCTTAGGACGCGTTACATTTTCTGGTGTTAATGCATTGTAACGCAATTCTTGTGATGCAACAATAACAAACTTATTACCCCACCTTAAAAAAATGAATATTCAATTTAATTAATTTACTGCCTGTTTCTCTAAATGCGAACGAAGGTTTCGTTCGAGTAAAAGTATTGAAAACAATAATACATTTAGTCGAACGAAACTTTCGTTCGCATTTAGAGAAACAGGTAGTTAAATAAATGAACATAATACCCACATTTTTTGAACAGTTTCTACGTTAAGATCTTTTAACACATTAAACGGTATAAGTTTGCGTTCATTGTAGCATTGACATGATCCAATAATATTTCCATCCGATATAGGTACACATTTGAACCGGACAAATGGACATTCCTCCTAAAATGAAATAATTAAAATATAATTGATCATAAATTAAATATTACAATGATTATCGTTACATTGTCGTTTAAAAACATAATAGATTTTTCAAATTTTCATAATAAATACTTATTACAAACTCTATAGCGAAATTTTTATAACTATGTCAAAGTTCACACACAGCGATTTTACTTATTGAAATTGTTCTATTTTTTCTTTTGAACTTGTATTTACGTTCACACAAAATTATACTTCAGCATTTCTTGGCTTAATTGACTTGATTTGTTTTTAATTTGAAGAACCCAGGAAATAAAGTATTAGTGTATTAGCTTTAAAACTAGCACCAGAACACATGAAAATAGCCTGTACTTGTCTGACTTGTTTGGTGTTACGATCCAGAACTAGTTCTGTGGAAGTGTTAGCTAGCCAGTAGCCATTCTATAGAACAGTTCTCGCAATTAAAAATATTGCGATATGAAAATTTTGCTGTATAAACAGCGAGTTAGTATTAAATTTGTAAGTTAGTAACTGGCACGACAAATAAGGAAATATATTTCTTTGTTCAATTTGCGTATAAACAGTGAATTATTGCAAGTTATTTTTACTTGCGATAATCGCGCGTATAAACGTAATAATAGCTGTTCATTGTGAATATTTTCAATCAAAATACTTGTTAAAAATAAATTATTTTTATATTTTATTTATATTTTTTGAAATAAAATAACTTCAAATCATATGTACTCTTTATAATTTGATTATTATTTAATTGGAATTAATTTGAATTAAAATTAGTTGAATATTATTCCATTTGTTAACAAGTCAGATAGAATAAATATTTTCACTGAGGTCTTCGAATATACATTTATTAAATTTAAATCAAATTCCCAAGTCTTCAACTATATTGAAAATATAGTTTATTCCTTTACCTTGAATACAATTATTCTTTATTTTATTTTCTATTTTAAAAATGAAATGAAATCTGTTTCAAAACATTTATAAATGCTTTATAGAAAAATTTTCCATACAAATTTGATTAATAAAGTGTTTATAAATTTCAAAATTTTATTGTGAATAAAAATAAAAATATTTTCTATTCATAGATAATTCTTAAATAATTTTATTCAACATAAATTTGTTTGAATATTTTTAAATTTGTTCGAAAATGGAAAAATAGAAAAAAATTTTCGTTTTTATACTTAAATATTTAAAAACATTATAAATTTTTTTATTCAAACGTTTTGTGGATGAATATTTTTATTTTCTGTGGTTTTTGTTGAATAAAATATTTAATTAAAATATTTATTAAAATTATTTCTATTTGAATATATTGTTTTCAAATAAAAATTCTTAAAATTTGTTCAACTATTTTTATTTAAATAAAATACATATGAATATTATTCAAGATTAGAATCATCAGATAACAAACGTTTGAATATTTTCTTTTAAAAAAATATTTCTTTTAATTTTAATTAAATAAAATATTTTCTTTTTTAATTTATTTATTTTATTTTTTTCAATATGTGTGTTTATTTTAAAATAAGTAAATTGATTAACAAATATTTTAAATTAGAGGTAAGAAATGGAAATAAAATAAAAAGTATTTACATTCACAAGTTACAGCTATGGTATTTATATATTTACCAATGTTTTTAGTGTTTGGCCCATAACTCGGTTGTTTATGAACGAATTTCGTTGATTAAAAAAAAAAACGAAATTTCATAAAAATATTTATGACCATAGGAACTTCAAAAAGCCTAAAAATGTGGTTTGGCTAATATCTGGGATATAATGAACTGATTTTTTTCAGAAAAAAATTTAAAGTAAGATTTTGAATTTTTCGTGCAAAAACGAAGTCGCCAGTTTGTATAGAAGCCGAGAAAAGCTGACAACAATTACGATTTTTTAGAAGTATCTTAGATTTTTGCCGATATCTCAGTTATTTGTTAACGGATTTTGCTCATTTTTATTAGCGATTTCCTAAGGAATATTTACTATAATTTGATGCATAAAACATTTATATCCGATAACTGGGGCTTTCTAAAAACTGATTTCAACAGACAGACGGGCATCTTTATATCGACTCTCCAATCAATAAGGATCCAGGGGTCTAAGATGAATATTGTAGAAATAGCAAATGGAATGACAAACTTATATATACCCTTTACACCAGTGGTGAAGGGTATAAAAAGCGAAATTTTGTGATTCTCTGGACCATTTTTAAGTAAGAATTGTCAGACAAGTATATTTACTAAAAAGTGGAAATATGTTTAAAATTAAAATTCGAATTTTATTTAAATTGTTTCATTTCTTTCTATAAGTCTAGAGCAACGGTTTTCAAATGGGAGTCCGCGACCCACAAAAGGTTTATAAGCTTATATGGGAGCTATGGTCAATTATGGACCGAACTTAATGAAATTTTTCAGGGTCACTTATAATTATATAAAAGTTATATATGCCGAATATTATGTTTGAGTGTTAAATCTTTATTCCGGGAGAACATTTGTATGGGGGCTATGTGAAATAATGGGCCGATCATGACCAAAAAGTGATTCTGAGTCGAACGGTATACTTTAAGGTGGGTGTAGGAAAATTTTTTCTCTGCGTTACAATATTTGCACAAACACATACCCCAACCACCTTTGGTGGTGTAGGGTATAAAAAATAAAAAAAAATAGAGGCTTGAAAAACTACTATACGATTCTATAGAGTTTTTCTAAAAAAAAAAAGTTTTGTAAAATTATAATTATTTCAGACGTTTTCCCACATAATAAATTATAACTCAAAAATTGTAAGTCCGATATTATTGAAATAAATTTAAAAAATATATATTTACATAACCTTTAATCCCTTCATATATTGTGTTTCAATAGGCCCAGTACTTATTTATTTGTTGTTTTTTTTTTTTTTTTATTTATAAAATTTATAAACATAATTAATTATGATTACAAAAGAATGAATAAGGTGCTAACAACAAAGGTTTTTGACCTATAGTTTTTAAATTACAGTGTTTCATGAGTAGATGTACGGCTTATATATTTACAATATTTATGGATTTTAATAGATCTGGTAAGCGTATTTTATCAAATAAGTTAATTTGAGCTTGTTTTATAAATGTACAGTTAAAAATTAGATAATTGATACTTAGACCCGTTGACAATAAAACGACAACTACAAATTAAATTCTAACTTTCAGTTAAAACAAACAGTTAAAATAAGTTCATTAACACAAAGTTTAAGTTAGCACTAACTTTGAGTTAAATTTAATCGAAAAAATTCTTCAAGTTATAGATATAACTTTCAGTTTGAAAATAAATAACAAAAAATCTAATCTAAAAAAATGGCACATCATTTAAATAGTTCTAGCCATTTATTTAATATATATAACAGAAATAATGGACCAATACGTAGAAAATATATCCATAAAACACATTTTAATCATTTCCATTTATCCGATGAAGAGTTTAAGAAAAGGTACAGGCTTTCCAAGAAAAGCGTTCGTGACGTTGGTCAACTTATATCTCAAAATGTACAATGAGAAGGTAAATTCTTCTATATTTATATTCCAATAATTATATACATATATGTATCTTCATTTAGAAATTGAGCGTTATCAGTTAACGAAAAGTTGTTGCTGACTCTTCGGTTTTGTGCGTCAGGAAATTTTTTAATAACTGTTGGCGACTATTGCGGAGTAAGTGTTATGGCAGTAAGCCGATCTTTGACTAGGATATCAAAAGCGTTGGCAAAACTATACCCAATGTTTACAAAGAAATGCAAATGGGTTTTATAACATAGCAAAATTTCCGAAAGTTTTGAGAAGTATAGATTGTACGCACATTCGTATACAGTCTCCTGGAGGAAATGAGGCTGAATTATCCGATAGGGTTATTTTTCTTTAAATGTGTAAGTTAGTACTTTGCATTGTGCAATATTTCTTGTTTACTTTTTTAATATATTTTTAGACTATTTGTAATGCCAAGTTAGAAATCATGGATATTGTTTGTAGATGGCCTGGTTCTGCCCACGATAACAACATTTTTAACAACAGCAAAATTAAAACCTTACTCTGCTGTCCAACCCAGTAACACGCGCTGAAGCTTTGTATAATGAGTCACAAATTCGAACACGAAAAAGAACGATGTTTTGGTGTTTTGAAAAGGCAATTTCCTCTACTAAGTCTGGGAATGCGAATATCAATAAATACAGCTATGGCGTTAATAGTAGCTTGTGCAGTATGCATAATATAGCACAAAAAATAATGAAGAGGAACCCCAAGAAGAATTTAATGTCAGTATAGAATCAACAGAAAATGCCGGGCAATTTCAAGCAAATACAACATAATCTAATGTTAGAAATCACCTTATAGAAAACTATTTTGGTCTAATGTAAAGACGTACATAATATAATTTTATTAATATTAAATAAACTGAAAACGTTTTATTTAAGATTTTGGTTTCGTTCCCTTTCAATATTTAAATTAATTAATTCAAGTTCTATGTTTTTTAACTCCTTTTCCATTTTATGTCGTTCTTCTGCACGAATTTCTTCATTTTCAAAAAAATTGTTGAGCTTTTGCAACTACATCGTTGACATTATCGCAGACACAAGCTCTCCGTTTTTTTTTTTTGGTATACAATGTTGTGAGGATTTCTTTCTGCTGAGTTCCAAGAGGACCAATTTTTATTCTATTATAAGTAATTACATAAAAAAATATTTGCAGAATTTCTTAATCCTGTAGCCCCATCTCAAATTAAGGCAGCTAATCTATCTGTTGTGGAAGTAGATTTTATATTATTTCTTATTCCACCACCCGTAAGATAAATTTCTCGTTTTTGAGCGGCCATTAAAACTTTTTCGTATTTGTCCCGTAGCGTCAGTTTGTGCAATAAATTCATTTTGAAGTTTCTCCCACGCTTCATTTTTTTGTTTGGAAGAAATTCCATCAGTTTTCTTCGATTCAATTATGTCTTTTTATTTTTCTACTAAACAAAGGAAGATATTCTGCTTCTTCGCGAGCAGAAAAGTTTTGGGAACTTAAAAAGTATTATCTTAGTTACATTATAAATATTTCTGCTCATTTATTTACCGAATTCTTTTTTCAGCTTGATTCATTTCTTAGTTTTTTTAAATATCAAAATAAAATAATTTGAAATATTTTGACTTTTAATTATCAAAGAAATTCACAATAATACTAACCGAAAGTTAACTAACTTTCCCGTATTGTTACCGATATTTTTTCACTTAAAGTTAAGCATTAACGAGAAGTTACCTAACTTTTAGTTAAATCTAACTTATACGTTCGTTGTGTTAACGGTCATTAGTGAAACATTATTATTACAAAAATTGCAATGGTTTGGGCTTTCGCCGTTGAAATATGACGATGCAAATTTTTAGCATGTCTAGAATCTTCATTTGGATATATAAGTGGTGTTTTATTAGGGTTAAATAGTTTATAATGGTTCCAATTTTTTTCTTTTATAAATTTTAAAATGGTCCGATGTATATCTGTTTTATTACAGATTTGTAGCAATTGTATTACCTTCGTCTGCAAGTGTATTACCTGTGGTACCAATAATATCTAATTATTGTAAGGATAGAGCAATTGTTATCCATGGTAGCGAGGAATTATGTTTTTAGGAAGCTATTAATGACTGAAAAAAAGTGGTTTTAGAACCATCTGTGTATCTCCAATTGCGATATGTGGAAGATATCTCATTAAAAAGTGATATATACGTATAGTTTGGAGTTATGACTTTGAGAAATAATTTCCATGGTGGTTCAGAAGGTGTATATATTTTCTGTCATTTTACGTCTATTTTCATTTCTGTAGCGAATTGTAGTGATTGTATATTGCGCAGTCTACGTTCTGACATACACATTTTTCCTAATAGGTATTGCACAGAGGGGAATAAGATTTTTGTAATGATGTTGAAGATGACGTTTTTAAATCGTTGCTTGAGTGTTGGTAAGTTGAACTCTGCCATTAAATTTTGCTAGTCTTATGACTTGATTGTAAAGAGAGAATATTTTTTTATGACAACATAAGTGGATAAATTTCTCAAAAAAAAATTAAATTTTGTGAAAATGTGCGAATTCAATTAATAAATTCGAAAAGAGTCAATAGATTTTTAAGATCGATATCTCATTTTGTTGTTATTACATGTGGTTTTACGAGAAAGCAATAAATCTGAGTTTTTGCCGTATTAAGTTTTTAATGACTTTTTCACGAAAAAATATATCTTTTGGTTCATTTTTTATTACAACTCCGAAACTACTGAGCCGATTTAAACATAATACATGGAGAGATTAAAGGCTATGTAAACATACATTTGTCTACATTTAATTCAATAATAATGGGCTTATATGGAAAAACGCCTAAAAAGTTTATAATTTTTCATAAACAATTAAAGAAACCTCTCCATAGAATTTAAAATTTTGCCCATTTTAGTTATTCAAGCCTTGAACAACTAATAATATCTAGTTTTGTCTTGGATATTTTATACATCCCATGAAAATTTTTCAGTAATCACTTGTAATCTGTCTAAGATATTCACGATCAAAATTCACAAAATTCACAAACATATATCACCTACGTATTTTTTGCTATTACAACAATTTTGGATCTTAAAATTATTTACAGAATATATAAAAATTCAATAGGTAACTACATGCCAGGTTCGTTTTTCTTCTTCAAATTCTGGTTATTTTTCTAGGTTATATTCCTGAAAATTACATATTTTATGGTAATTTTTTTTAACAACTATTATGTTATTAGTTATCTAATATTCTTGATATTAAAAAATTCAAAAAGCTCATTTGAATTCTTATTAAATTCTACTCATTGAGTAGAATTTAATAAGAAAATTGGGAAAACATATGAAAAGTCGTCATTTTCAAGATTTTAATCGCTTTGAGCCATCCATAATTTTTTTTTCAATCAGTTTAAATCTTTGCATATATTATTTTTTCGACTATCTAAACATTTCTAGGTTTCGAGAACATTTTTTGTAATGAGAACCAACCTAATATATCATAAACCAAATTCAATGAGCCAATTACATGTTACAAATTTACAAATTAATAAATTTAGGTATGAACATACCCAAAAACTGTCTTTGCTTTGCAAACGGAATAATGATATCTACAAGAAAGCTTATTACGTAGAGTGTCATTGTTAGTTTGATTTTTCACTATAACACCTCACAGACCGATCCCAAATTATTATGGTCGGGCATAACCGACTATATTTTCTCTGTTGTTTTTTAGACGCTTTAGAAATATAGATGTACACAGTGTAACGTTTTGAAAACAAAAATACTTTTTTCATTAAAGGCTATGTATAATTTCACTGATTTTATTATTACTACTTGTAATATTAGCACATGTTTCTGTTAGGTCGCATTGATTATTCTATCAAGAAAGTTTCTAAGTGGACTGGTTATAATAAAAATAGATTCATTTAGAAATATGTAATAAAACTTACCGGAGAAAGAGGAACACCTAAATCATTATCGACAAACTGATATCTATCAAATAATGTTACTGTGTTACGTTCTTCTGGCAATTCAAAAAATTGTAGATGCTGTTGAACTTTTAATAGAAAATCCCATATATTATCTTTTAATTGATTTGACAGGGGTTGTGGAACATTCAGCGATTTACTCAAGTATACCCATAAAGCTGCATTAATAAAAAATAATTAAGAACTTGTATAATTTATCATTATGTCAATTTATTTTCTATGCTCACATTCTAATGTTATTCCTTCCAAACCTTCCAAAGCAATTTCATCTAATACTACTTTCTGCAAAGATCCTCTGTTAGAAATGTTCATCATTGTTGTCCACCAAGATGAAATTTTGTATTTTAAAATATAAAAACTTTATATATAAACCAAGTTTTCGTTTAAATTAGTTTTCTGTAGTTTTGATTTTTAATAAAAACAAAATATTGTTTACCAATCAAATTTTATTTTGATCAATATAACAAAAATAATGTCACTCAACAGCTGTATTATTTTATAACAGTTAATAACGTAAAGGTAACAACCAAAATATTTTCGTTTATTTGAATAATTATGCGAACAACGGTGTGCGAACAAGAACAAAACATGAACTTGTCGGGTCCACACTATCGAAATGCATGTGCGCACAAAATTTTGTTCATTGCTCGAGCATGAAAAAAGCGTCTGTGGAAGGCGCAGCATATAAAAAAATAAAAAAGTAGCCGAAACGTAATAAAAGCTTTTACATACAGAATGAAATATTTTGTCCAATACACGAATTAAAAATTATATAGAGATGAACCCAATAATTTATCTTATAAGATAGTTGCGTAGAGAAATCTTATCGCAACAGTCTATTTCTTACAATACTAATATTTTAGTTACATATTATGATATAAAAATCCCTTGTGGAGATGCTATGTAAAGCTTTGTTCACATTTGTCAAATATTTGACAAAATTATGCAACCACTTCTATTACAAAAAATTATTTACAGCTTTTATATCTAGAAAATTTTTGTAAGAAAAATTAAAATGGAGGTATATTATATATATATTTTTTATAATAGTTACGGAATTTTGTCTAATCTAAGTTTTGGAGTTGACAAAAAATAATTAATCGGTAAACTGCACAAAATATTTTTAGCACTTTGTGCTTTATTTATCCATAAATATAACTAATGTGCAAGAACTAAAAATAAATGCTAGAAATGCACTTTTAATGCTAAAAAAATCGTTTTATGTAGAAAAACGTATAAAAAAGTGCTAAATAGCAGCTAGTACTTTTTTCGCAAACAAGTGCTATGCCCGAATAGTAAGAGCAAGAATTGCACTTTTAAATGATGGCAATGCTGCATTCGACAAAGCTTCATTTAGATTTTTTTCAGAATATATTTTATATTTTCCAACCCTGGTATATTTACGCTGTTAAAACTGTACTAAATTTGAAGCAGACGATTTTGTGCTGGCGCCGACAATTCCTAAAAAACAACGGCGTTTAAAATGATGGGCACAGATCTCTTTCAGTTCATAAAAATATAAACATGAACGATTTAAGTGACAAAGTTTTGATTGCTAAAAATGCGTTAATGTCAGCGTTGGGTGAAAATGGCCAGAAATACTTGGCTAACATGAAACTATGGTTCAGACACAAATGGTCGAAGGAACAATTCGACTATGAGTCTCGTAAATTTTTAACGCCAGAAAAAATGCATTTGCACAATCAATTTTTAATAGCAATACTCAACAAAATTGACGCATTCCAGGTGCCTCAAGAACCAAGTCCAACCAGCGGGGGGAGTTTGTCTTTGGGCATTTCTGGTACAGCAATAGGAAATAATAATAATAGCAGTGGAAGTCGTAAAGCAAAGCGGAAGAAAAGTTCTCGTATATCGAACGATAGAGTTACATTTGAGCCTTACGATTTTTTGGATTTTATTATGGAAGACACAATGAAGTCAATAAGACCAGCAAATGGAACTGATGCAAATGTCCAAATTCTACCAACTCAACGATATTGCGTTCAAGAGTTATTTTTGCCTGATGCTGGATTTATTTTAGGTCGTTTTCTTATTGGCGCATGGGAATCTGGTCTAGTTAATGTGGAAGATAACGTCGCAGAATATGTTGCAATGGCTGTACAAGTTTTGCTAAAAAATCTTATCTCGACAGTAATTATGAAAAAGGAACATTACAAAGTGACTGGAGAAGGATCTTTTTACTATGATGTAGGAGCTTCGCTTAAAGATCCTTCGATACGTAATACTGTTACACGACAAAAACTAGACGATGGTCCTTTAGAACTAGATAAAGAAATAACATCACCAAATTTTATGCGCAGATCCAATGATGACGTTACCTTCTTATCAGCCTGCGAAGAAGTGTAAGTTTTATTATTTAACATACTATATTTACTAATGTATGTATGTTCTTTAGAATGTCCCGAGAGTAGCGGGTCCCAAAATGTATGGGACCCATGATTTTAAAATCAAAGGGAACTGAAGACCAATTCAAAAATATTTCTTAATGTTTTTCCCATATGCAGCCCATTTTTACGCATCGTTTGAGGGGTGTTCCTACAAAATGTATGTCTATGGGACACTCAAATGAACATGTATATTCTCATTTTTAAATTCATATATGTCTTGAGATATTTTCTTTCATATTTGATATACAATGTGCATATCTTGCCAGTTAATATTTTTTAAAAAACTTACAACTGACGAAAAGAAAAAACGATTTTTCCTACTCATAGAAAAAAATTCCCCTACAAAAATCCTTACACGTTTTAATTCCAAATGCCTAAAAAATGGTTCAAAATTAATAATTCAAATTGCATATAAGCTAAACTATTTCAAATTGCTGTAATTCTGTAATGGAAACATATATTTTTATAAAAATAAAAATTATCGAGTTCTGTAGGAAAAATACCTACAGAACTCGATAATTTTTGAAAATTAAAATTTTGTCCGATTTTCCCAACGAAGTTAATTTAGCTACAAAAATACCTACATATATGTAGGGATTTTTCCCTGCTTCTGAAAACACTGATATGTACATAAGTGAATATCAACGCAAATAAAAAATTAATGATGTAAATTTAAGTAAAAACTAATTTTTCAATTTCAAAATTAATTTGTGTTTTTTTTTTCAGATATACCAAAGGTACTAAAGAAATTACTCTTAAGGATTGCCAAAGAGCATTTTCGGATCGAAATTTAATTGCCTCACATTCAGTGTACTCAATAAATATGGAAAGGCTCACACAGATGATGCATTAGTTTATTCATTAAAAATACAAAATTTATAAATAAAAAAAGATTAAAATTTATAGAAAATTACCATTTTTATAGTTTTGAAAAAACAGGCTTTTCTCCTTTAGTTAATTGGGCCGCAGCTGCATTAGCAAAGTCTTCGGATTGAAGATACAATTTGTTCATTTCCCGCTAATAAAATTTTAAATTTAAATTAATGCACCATATTAAAATTGATTTACTTACAATGTGATCTAAACCCATTTGATTAGGGCGGCTTTGTGAGTAAACTACGTTTTGCTTCGTAGCCTGTACAGCAATTGGACTTTTTTCTGCAATGTTTTCGGCTAAAGCCAACGCGCCGTTAATCAATGATTCTTTATCGGGAAAAACTTTGCTAACCAAACCGCAGTTGAACGCTTCAGAGCTTTCGAAGCGACGACCCGTGTAACATAATTCGCGAGCTAATGATTGACTTCCAATCGCTTTAGGTAATCGCTGTAATGTACCAACATCAGCTGCCATGCCAATTTCTACTTCTTTTACGGAAAAAAATGCATCTTGCGTACAGTATCGTATATCCGTTGCTGTAATCATATCAATGCCAGCACCAATGCATGCTGAGTGAATTGCTGATATGACAGGTTTGGGACAATTTTCCATGGAACTCATTGAATCCTGATACAATTTTATAAGACGTTCCAAATAAATGCCTTTGCGGGCCACATCGTCCATTTCTGCCAAGTCTTGGCCTAATTTTAACATATCAGTTAAATCAATACCTATGAAGAAATATATTAATGATGATCCGTACATATTTACTAATTAAAGGAATACAAAAACGCTATAAAGTAATAAAATAATGTAGCCAAACCTGCTGTAAAATGTTTTCCAGCTGCCGATAACACAATTGATCTACAATCTGGATTAGTACTTAAACTTTCAAAACAATTTTTAATTTCTCTGCAAAAAAATAGATATTCCATCATTATATATAAAAAGTATACTTCACTAAATATAGCTACATCCACATCTCCTTGTTAAATGCATTGTAACGTTGTGGTCTGTTCAGCTCGACATGAAAAACAAATGGTTTTGGAGTAGTAACGGCCAGTGTCTTATAAGTAGGAGTATCAGTATTACTTTCAGGTAACATTTTTGCAGACATCATACGAGTGATGTTGTTCTTTGCTGTAATAAATAACAATCAAATGAATTGGATTTTTATCTCAAATTGTATTCCTGAAAACAAAAACTGAACTTTGAACCGGTACTATTTTTACATTATACTAATATACAATAGATAAGACGATCGGAACATATTTATACTACTGGTTATTAATTATTAACTCACCCACTAAATTACGATATGGAAGTGAAGTCGTTCTGATTAAATTTCTTAAAAGCATTTTATTAAAAATTACACTTTTTTAATAACTCTTATTATGAGATGTATTGTATGCTTTGATAAATTGTTTTGTTTTATTTTAATGCTACAGTTCAATACAACCTTTCAAGCAAGACACACTAAACAGGTATAATCGTCGAGGCAACAAATGCAACAACCTAAATTTTGTGTAGTGAAAGTGTCAAAAACAACTGACATTGACAGATCTTCCACACCAAAACAAAATCAGCTGGGCCGACGATTATACCTGTTCAATGTACCTGCTTTCAAGTTATTTGAAATTGATTTTGAAGAGTAGTACGCAGTGTTGTCATATTTGGGATTTATCCGCAAAATTGAGATTTCTTTCTGAAAAAGGGGTAAACTAATTTTTTTTGTCATTCCTTCTGTAATTTAAATTTTCGTCAGAGAGCAAAATTTTCTGGGCCGTTGTAAGACAAAATGGCGATAGGTCCATACCCGTTCATCGGTGAATGGATTGATGATCGGTTATATGCTTAAAATTTTCTGTAGCCTCTGTTTATGTCAAGGACTTCGTTGTTGCAAAGAAGCTTAAACATTTTTATTCGGACAAATTTGAATAGTTTCAATAATAATTTTTTGACTTTTGAAGCCCCTGTTTAATCAAAAATTTTATTTATTATTCATGAATTTATTATTTATTTTATTGCAACATTTCAGTAGCCTAGTATATTGGTCATAATCGATTATAAATTTCTAGTTAATATAGATCATACATATTTTAGTAAGATTTAGAATTTTTTAAATCAATCAGTTTCGTTTAAAACAACCGAGATATGGGTGAAAAAATAAAAATGATATTAATACAAATACGCACACGATCGATCTCATTTTCATATATTGTGTATTTTAATAAGTTCAACAAAAAGAAATTTAAACATATGCATAATAGTATATAGTAAAATAGACCGTTGAACTTGATCCCTAGTCCACACGTGAACATTTTTGTGTCCGCAATTGTCAAATTCTATTTCTCTCTTCAAAATGATACGTGTGGACCAATAAGAAATCTATTGCGCAATATATTTCGCAATTAATGTTTAAACACAAAGCTCAGCAATAATGTTTAACATCAATTTTTGCTCTTTTTTCAAATTGTTAATTTTGTTTTAACAAAACAAAGATGAAATAAAATTAATTTTGTTTCAAAAAGACAAATAAAAACAGAAAAATAAGATTTTTGTTAAAAAAGACAAAATGAAATTAAAATTTCTCATCTACGTTTTCTGCACCCCTTACCTTAAGACCCAACCAGTGAACAAAAATTCATCGTATCGCAGTCAGCTGTTTCAACTCGTCTTATGCAGACGTGAGTGTGTAGTTATTGACAAAAAATTCTAAGTAGCGCACAGTNNGTAACTTGTACAAATGAAGTCCGATTTTAAAGATTTTTATATTTCTGGAAAGTACTTGGCAAGATAAGCTTACTCATCTAAGTTATCTCTTACAGTTACGCTTGAATTTTGATTTTTTGGCTCGACTTTTTTTCGTTTTTCGGGAATAAGTTCCGTTAATAAAAAAATTCCTTATTAATTTCAAAAGATAAGGCTTCATAAATGGTTAATAAAGAAATTTTCAGCTTCCATAGTTTGCATCCTACATCTAGCATTGGCCGAAAATAGTCAATTTTAAAAAATAGTTTAATTTTTATCTATTAATAAAAAAATGTCACGCAAGTTTTTTTAAATTTGGTACCCATATTTTTTACAGATTTTTTTTTATTATTTAGAATGATTTAACACTAAACTGCTTCCCGCCCGGCCAAAAACGAATGCAGGAGTAGAGATTTTATGTTAAAAGTCAGTTTTTTTAACGACTATTTTTAAAAGCATATTAGCATAATATTTTTAATATTATTTTTGCGCTATTTTCGAATATTTTCGGGTATTGAAGAGTCTGAAATATTTAACATCTTTATTTCCGGATTCCTCCGTTAGCCCTCCCAATGGCAAAATACTATTTCCTATTATTTCTTTACCATGAGCCAATAATTTGTGAATTGTTGGAGTCATTGATTTCCAGGAGTATGTAATGTTAAGTAGTTCTTTAGTTTCGTAAGCAAACATTTTAAATTTGTCCGTATTCATTTGTTTTTTGCTATTAATGGCTGCCAATATAATATTAAAACGCTTCAAAAGATTTAAGCCCATGCCTGTGATTGAAGATGTGAGTTCCGGATTTTCAAAGAAACGTCTTGCTGTATTTCCATCATTTCAGTTTCCATAGCCATGTAGAGGTTTATAAATTATTAATCCGGTTTGTTCTATGAATTCTAATTGAATTCTTTTCTTCTCCTCTTTTCGTAATTCGTAAAGTTCCAAATTGTTTTTTACTGTAGCACTTTCCTGCCCGGGAATATTTCTGTACTTCATATCATATGCGAGATGTAAGCAGAACTCCAAAAATCGTATCCCTGGAATGGTGATATTGCAAATTTTAAAGAATTTTTATTAACAAGGACTTCAGAATTATCCTGAACTTGTAAACTTATTTTTCCACATATATTACATTTCCATGTAGATGTTGTATCTGTTATAGCGTTTGCAACTTTTCCATCAATCTTCTTTAATTGTTGTTGAAATGTAACTTTAATAGTTCTGTTTTATACTTTTACATATGTATATTGGGGGCAATGCTTTAATTTCTTCTTCCAATTGGTTGACAATGCAGTGGTTTCTTTTGTGTAATCAAAAAGGATTGGACGGCACAAAAATGTGGAACCTGGAGTTAAATTTATCCATATATCATAAAAAACCAAGTCATTTCTTTTCGACGAGGAAGGCTTATTTAAGCGAATTCGAAGTGGTACCAGAAACGCTATAAACAGCGAGGAATAATTATTTCCAGAATTACTTTCATCCTGATGTTCCATCGCAGCCCCATTTGAATATTAAAATAAGTTCAGAGTCTTTGTATTTTTCAATGTTATCTAATGTTATCTAAGAGCTAAAACATCTAAGAGCTAAAACATCTAAGAGCTAAAGCATCTTCAGAGGTATAGGACGATGTTGGTTTCGGTGTCACTATGCTTTGGATTATCTACAACTTTTTCTACTTCCTTTGGTTGTGTACTTGTTACTAAAGCTTTAAATGTATCGGCATTCGTATGTGAATTTAAATAGATTCCTGTTGGGTCCTCTTTGTTCTTAGCTGAACTTCATGTAACTTTTTTTGGTCGACCCTTTTTCTGCTTTCCGATGAAAATTGGTATTTCTCCCTCCAACCACTCTTCATTTTTCTCCTTGAACTTTGGCAATGACCAGTCTGAAGCTTGCATCCTTTTTTCGTATGATTTATAAAATTTTTCGAGCTTTAAACTATCTTCTGCAGTAAGAGTTAAACCAAAAGATACTACTGTATTAATGAGTTTTCTTTTTTTTCTGGACGATTGATAATATCCATAATGGCAAATTCTCTAATAAATCTGCATATATATAAGGTTACATATATGTAAAAAAATGAATTAAAAAATTTATATTTTTGATCAATGCCCCCAATTTCATTCAGTTTATTTTTATGACCTGTAGTGTTAAACAGGTACGTCAAAAAATGTATCTATGCGATTGCAAAAAATCATTTTTACATCAAAAACTAAAAAAAATGTAATAAAAACGAAGGAAAATATACTTATTTTTGTACTTAGATTATTTTAAAAACCTTTTCAGTAGAAAAAAATTATGAACACTTTAAATAAATTCATTAATAAATATTATTATCTCGTAACAAAAATAAGCAATGCAGTTGAGTGTTACGTATATACACATATGGAAATACGGAACAAAATAGTGAATTTTGCAACTTTTGACGTGACTTGGTAGTTTGGGGCCATTATATTACTATTATTAAATGACCTGTATCAACATGTTATATATCGTTGAATTGGTAAATAAGTCTATTTTTATATTTTTTAACATTTTCAAAGTATTTGCAAAATTTGTGGAGTTGTGTTAAAAAAATAAATTTTCTTGGATTTTCAGCTATTTAAAAATAAATATGTTTTTGAAAAATTACCAAAAATAGTTTATTGGAGCTATTTTATTGATTTTTAGGAATGAAAGCTTGATTTGTGTTTTATACATTACATAAGAAATAATATTAAAAATAGGCTGTGAATGAATTGTACTATATATTTGTAAAAAATAGCCATTTTTCATGCCAATTTCAGAGTGCTGTCCATAGGTTATAACATAGACATGAAGTTCAGTTGTCAAAAACCTAAGTCGATTGTCAAAAAAACATGAGTCTAAGAATATGTTAGTAACAAATTTCGTTGAAAACAAAGACAATTGTAGTACGTGTGCCTTTTTGAGTATTTTTTTTTCAATTGAGTTTTTTTTTTAAGCTTCATATATATCTATCTCAATAATCTATGGTTAATACAATGTTTCATTTTGTATTATAATTATTAAACTTTTAAGTTTTATGGATATGAGAATGTTTTCTTCAGACATTGAATCAAGGGTCTTAACTAAAACGTTATAACTGAATTGAGCAGCATATAAGACTCAACTTGTTCATGTAATTTCTGTAAGGACCCTGTTAGGAATATTTTAAATAAACTTATAGAGAGTTTGAGATGCAGTTAAATTTAGATAAATACTACTTTTAGACAAACTATCAATAAACTATATTTATAAATAAAAAATGATTCCCTAAAATATACTTTAAAACATTTACATTTCCTTACATATATTAAATGAAGAATAAAAAATAAAATATTAACCCCTAAGATATACTTTTAAAAATTTGCATTTCCATAAATATAATTAAAAGTATAACATATTTTAGGGGTTTATGTTTAAACGACTTAAATTCAACATTTAACCCTATTGCACATTGATTAGTGAAATATATGACTTTAAACCAGGGACGGGCAAAATGGTGCATACGTGCAAATGATCTCTTAATTTTGTCACATCTAATGATCTTATATGAGGAGAAGAGAATAATTATTCATTAATTTTTATATTTTTTTAATACCTTTTTTAAGCAAATTGTTTTCATATTTAATTATAGTTTTAATTATTTTATTTATTAAAGACCATAAATCGTTTGAAAGCAAAATATATTATGAAATTATAGATTTGAATATTGTTTCCGTGAACAATATAAGAGCGGGAGAGTTGTTCAAACCATACACAAATATAGAATGTAAAATTTAAGAGCGCCAATCCCAGCTTTAAACACTTTTTTCTCACAGATTTATATATTTCAAGAACGGATTTTAGATTTATTGATTTAAAATAAACCCTTAAAATATGCTTTAAAAAAATACCAACATTTTCAATAATTTTCTTTTATATTAATATAAATTTTTAAAAGCATATTTAAGCGGCTTATTTTTAAAGTTAAATGCCTTTAAATCTGTGATCAAGTCATAATAAGAAAAATATTTTAGACTCAATAAATTAATGATCAGAATACTCATTAGTTTGTGATAATAATGGAGCTCAAATATTAGAAAAATTAAAAGGGCTATATTTGATATGCTTTAATTGCTCCAAGTATTCTCTCTAAGAGTGTAGTAGATAGGAAAATGTATATTTCAATACCAGGGGCGATAAATGTTGTTTTCAGTATTGTACTTAATTGTATATAAAATTGTACTTCTTGCGCTGTAATTGTACTAAAACGTTCAGAATGTGTTTTGTACAATACTTTACGACATTTCTAGATCAGAATTATCTTTCTTTGAGTTCTCAAAATTAGTAACATTATTACTAAAAAAAAAAAATACAAATCCGAGCGAAAAAAATTTTCCAGAACTAATAAATATCTTTTGAGATAGACGTAAAGCTGGTGAGTATACCTATCTAGAGAAAAAAGAGGAATATCTATTATTAATGGTGGGATTTGTATAAGTTTCGATTAAAACAAAAAATTAAACTTTGTGCTAATTAAACGTATTTCCTTTATTCAGGTGTAAGAAAGACAAAATTATTGAAATTTTTTCGACGAAAATTTGGTTGAACATGAAAAAAATTTTAGCTCTTAATTAATATAATTTCTAAAGGAATCGAAAAATTTTATAAAAACAATTATTTTAAATCAATTAAAAATTTTATTAAGAGGAACAATTTTATACTTAATTGTACTTAATAAGTCATTGGAATACTGCTGTAATTTTGATAAGCGAATTGTACTGAAAAAAGTACAATTGTACTGAATTCCTAATGTATGCTCTCATTCTTCTAAATAAATTTATTTTTTTATTAAAAATTTTATTATCAAAAAGATCTCTATATCTTTGAAATAAATATTTTCAATGAAAACTTCGAAATATTATCACTCAAAAATAGTTTGCAGTAATCAACTCAATCTTAATTATCATAGACTAGAGGAGAAACAATTTACTTTATGTGTAATGTGGAGTGACACTAAATAGATTTCTTATTGCCAATATTACTCACGTATAAACATATCCTGCGGAAAATGTGTGCCAATTGTATTAATGACACATAAGACGTACCATAGTTCTAATTGACAATCAGTTGGCACAACGCACTCACAATGGAACAGATGTCAATATATAACATATTTGGTAAGTGCGCAATTAGCTTCTCACGCGAAATAGCAATCAGTGACTGAGTGCTCAACGTTGACTATAAAACAACGTGCGTTAGATGAGCACGGGATCAGTACTGTAACCTATCCTGCGACTTGTTCCAAGGGGCTATTTAACTTCCTCCAATGACAACCCCACGTCAAAGTGACAAGTTCTTCTCATATAAAGTTCCGAAACTTGAACCGGTCACCGATTCTCTTTACTCTAGGGTAGTAATAGTACCTCTCGAATGGCACATAAGATGTGATCTTTGGAAAGCGGAAAAGAATTTATATTACATCGTAGAAAATTTTAAATTCACTTGGACCTATAGCTCCTTTCAAAATTAATTTCGTTTTACTCTTATATATGTTAACTTGAAGATCATAAAGTTTAAAGTTTTCAAAAGCATAATGAAGTAATAATGCTTTCCCAAATAATCTGGTTATTACTAAATGAGTTTAATTCTTTATTTTATTTTTCAAAAATGCATAAATGTCGTTGAAGGTAATTTTTATTTGGAAATCTTTCAGAGATCATTTCACATGAGTTAAGTTATGAAAAACTTTTATAAGTTATCTCCCATATGTTTATACGACGAACAAACCATCGCACTATTATAGCAAAAGTAACATTTTCTGATAATATCCATATCAGACGAGAAAAGAAAATTATATACATCTTGAAAAATTATAATAGTTATTTGTTTGCAAATAAGACTTACGTATAGACATAGTAATGGCATATTTGATAAGATGTAAGGAGCTAAACTATAAAATTTTTATTATATCATGGAAATTTTGTCATTTATAAATTAGTTCAAGAAATTAATTCATTAAGAACATCTTTAAAGTAAATCTGTCAATGGAAAACGTACGCATAAACATAGTGCCAGCAATACTCAAATATATAATAGGTATATGTATATATATATATATATGAAGTGTTATAAAGAATTTTTTATCTTATGCTAAATTTGTTACACTGTGTTATGTTTTTTTAAAAATGTTTTCAATATTTGTAATAATTTTCTTTTTTAAGTTTCTTCTTTTTTCATATACTTAAGTATAAAAAAATTTAAAATAAAAATTTAATTTTAATAAAGATTATGTTTTTGTTTTATTCTTTTTTTGATATGAAAAATTTCAGTTAGATTCAGTAAGTCTTTTAATTTTTTTTTCTTGTTTTGGTATTTATATCGATAATTTACGTTATTGATGTTGCTTTTAATTTTTTTTTATATTAAATTTCCATTAAAAAAAGGATTTATATATTTTTTTATTGTTTAAAAAACTTAAAACATTTACATTTGCTGTTTTTTTTTTCTTTTTAATTATTATTTTTGTTTTTTTGTTTGCATAATTGTGCGTTTTTTTATAAATTCAGTGCAAAATTAATACAAAAATGTTTTTGGTATTCTTTTGTTTTAGTTTGTTCACTAATTTAAAATTATAAAATAAAGAAAATAATTAAATGCTTTTTTTTTAAATATTTGATATACATTTGTCTACTTTTAGGTGTGTAATTATGTGTAAATTTTTTATGAATTTTTTTTTTTTTTTAATATTAATGAAATTAATAAATTTATTTTAAAAATTAAAATTATTAATATTATGTCGTTTTTTCTTATTTGTTTTATCAATGAAATAATCGGTAGGAATTTCTGTATTTTCTGTATGTTTTATTTTTTCAAAAGATCAACACTATTTACACAAAAATTTATTTTTGGATTATTTAGTTTTATTTTATTTATTTTTTTGGTAATTCTATTAAATGTTTATATTTCTTTTTAATTAAATTTAACTTCTTTTTACTCTTAATTACTTTTAATTTACCAATAATAACTTTTTCATAAATCTTTTTTTTTTCTTTAACTACTCTTATGACATTAAGACTAATATTATTATTATTTTTTTTTTAATTTTTGGGTGACTTTTAGTTTAATTTTTACTGTTTATTTCGTAATTTTTGTTTTTTAGAAACATAACATTTTTTCTTTTTTTTTACCAACAATATAGTTTTGTTTAACTTTTATTTAATTAATTACAAATATTTAAATCATTTTTATATAAAAAAAAAACTAAATAATATTTCCTAGAAATTATTGTCTACATAAAGAAAAAAATCGTATTTTTTTTATAGGCTTTAACCTAACCCATTAGAGAAGGTAGGGAAAGAAAGAGGGTAGAGTTTATAAGTCGAAGACAGTGATCGGCGTTTTTTTTTAATTTACATTTAGTATATGTACATGATCTGTATAACCCTATAGCTGTTGTATTGTACATCATTGTTTTTTTTTTTTAATTTATAATTTTAATGTGTTATTTAAACCAAAACTATAACTCTTAAATAATTTATTTTCTATAAGGAAAACTTTAAATAAATACACAAAAAAAAAAAAAACAATAAATAAAATCAATAATCAAATATGTTAGTAAATAATTCATTCAATTAAAAATTTGTTTAAATTTACACTTCTCACCAAAATTTCCAATTAAAAAATTAATTTAATCAATCAAGTAGGTGAATGAATTAAAAATGCTAATGAGAAATAAAATCTTACTTAAATTTGATTATTAATTCAGTTTTATTTGAATATATGTATTAAATTTTAATGAAAAATTTATTGAAAAAACATGGTAATAACTTTTTCTGTGTACTTAAACAATTTCTTCTTAAACAAAGTTTAAAAATGAGGTCAAATTTATTAGATAATAATTCCAGGCATATTTCATTAATAATTTCTTGCAATGTTTTTGAAAAAAGCTCTCTGTTCTAAAAACATAGGCTACAAAAGAACTAATAAATACTTTGTGATGTTACTATAAAGCACCCCATAGACACATACTGCATAAGATCATACAATAAGTATGTATAAGTAAAATTGAGAGACCTTTTCTATATGTGTGTCACATACTTAGAAAAGCTCTCTCAATTTTACTAAAACATTCGTTTTGCATGAGCTTATGCAGTATGTGTCTATGGTGTGCTTGAGTGTTTAAAAATTTATTCTGGAGATGGATTTCGTTTCTTTTAAATCAATTACAAATTAGTTCCAATAGTTCTTATAGAGGATTTTATTTCTTTTATTTACATTTTATTGGAAGTAAAGAAAAAATCCTTCTTTAAGTTGAGACCCTATTTGAAGGAATTATTATTGACTTTTAGTAAGCTCCGATACTATAATCTTTATAAGAAGAGAAATAAAGTGAATTTTGAATGCTAAAAGAAACAATGACTTGATAAGCTATTTTATAAATGAGCATGAAACAGATTGAAATTGGTGGGCACTATTAAACTCAGAGAATTGAATTCGGGAACTCTAGATTTCTTTTCAAATCTAGAGTTCCGGAGGAGGTGGATTTTTGAAATTGAAAACAAATCAGATCATTAGAAATTTTAATAATACTTTCGTAAAGTTATCATTGGAGAAACAAGGTATAATATAAACTAATTGCTTTCGACTGTAAAGTATTATTTTTGTAAAGTGTTATGCCATATATTTTTAGAGATATCACAAAGATATATTGATGAAGAAATATTGTAAAGTTTTGAAAAATAAGTTCTTATCATTTTAGCACATTAAAGAAAATTGCATTTGTCATCCCTGGAATAAAATATGAAACTGATATAATACACCAGAATCTAAGATGTGTCCCAAACATTCTCTGAGCGTATCTAAGCCAAAGAAGGAAGCAGATTTGCAAAATAAATTTTTAAATAATTAAAAGTATAAGAACGATTCGCCACTAATTCTAAAATGAATTTAATTGTGTTTTGCAAAAATTTATGATTTGGGCTACAGATCCGTAATGTCAACGTAGCACCTTTTACGGCTATATTTAATCCGTTTTCAGTACTCTAAAACGCGATTTTTTTTAGACGAAACTAATTTCAACTTAGTACATTTAACAATTTCTTTTAGCCTCCTTTTTAATGGACAATTATTTAAATAAATTATAATTAATTTTGTTAAATTTTTACTTTTTTTAGAATTTAAAATCTCAATATATTTTTTTGATCAAGTTGAAAATACTAGTGTCTATTTTTTATTTTTCAAAAGAAATTTTAATTTTTAGGGTAATTTTTACAAAGCTTGTCATTATATTTGGTTTTTTGTCTTTTAGCAATTTATGTCAAATATTTAAACGCGTCTCTAATATTTGTCATCACTACGAAAACAGATCTATCCATCCGGAAAATTAGCCTAAGCTGTCAGTACTTCGGTAATCGCTTCTTTGGATGAGTATATATACTATATTAACTATAATGGAATCATTTTGTAATTGCAATGAATAACATAGAGAAATATCAACTACATATGTGTTCAAAACGACAACATTCAGTGACAATAAAAATCAAAATTACATATAATAATTAACGAATTAATATTGAATTGATAACAAGTTCTGGTCTCACCATAGTTTTGAATTATTAAATAACTTTAGGTTTTCTATTCTGAGCACTTAACAGTTGTAAAAGATCGGAAGCAAAAAGCTGACTCTGTATAAAGTCAATATCCATTTTGAAAAAATACCTACCTACTTAGATTGGTAGGAAAGTTTTCATTCTTGGGTTTTTTCTATTAATTTGTCTTAACATTTTAAAATACAACTCCTTATGATAATAACAATTTTTTCAGTTTTATATAAATATATAAGTAATCTAAATACTTTCATAATAATCCATAAAAAAGTATCTACTACTTTTACAACTAGTTCCAGTATGCAAATAAATAATATGTTTGTTTTTGCGTTCGTTCGAAATCGTCAACCCCAGATTTGTGTTGGCAAGTTAGTACTTATTATATGGGACGTTTCTAAAATTTATACTTTAATAAATTTTTGTTTGAAATTGTCTCAGTTAGTATTAGTTTATGGACGCTTTGGAAAATAGTACTAGAAACAGTTATTATTATTTTTATTTTAGTATATTGGGGGCGGATTTCTATGCAAAATACATTTTTTAGTTGAATCATTTAAAAGCAATCTAAAGAAATTATCTAACCGTATCATATTCTTTTAAATTAAAATAACATCGAAATATTAAGTTATTTATAATTCTTTCTTATATTTTACTCAATAATTCATATAGAATGGACTTGCTATCAAAAGTCTATTCTTTGCAAAACTTTATTAAATCAATTTTATTGATTTATTTCTATTTCATGTATATAATTTCAGAAAAACCTTTGACATTTTGAAAACATGTTTTTTAATCGCTGACAATGAGCTAAGTTTTAATTAGAGCTCTAGATTTGTAAAGTGATTTTCTTAAAGTGTTATATAAAGCTAATTTTTGTTATAAGCTTTACAGGTTAAATATTCTTATAGAAATTCAAATATTTTTTACACAATTGTTACCATTTTTTTTCATAAATGTTTTCTGAATTTTAATTATGTATTTTAAAACTTAAATGCATTCTTAGGACCATAATTTCTTAAACTAAATGCTTGAAAATCCGCCCTCTACATATTGCGAATTTCTTAAAAGTCATTTATTAATTTATGTACCTTTTGATTTTTTAAACAGTTTTGGGAAGTCACTTAAATAACAGTTAAAAGTCCTTAAACTTGCCTAAAAAATAAATTAATAGAAAATTTTATATAAAATAAAAACTGGATGGTCAAAATAGAATATATTTATATGTTCCTATGAAGCAAAATTTTTAACAATTATTAGTATTTGCTGCTGTAAAAAAATATAACTTTAATGAGATCGAGGCTTTATTCGGCTATACCGAATCTTTTATACTCTTCACCATCTTACCGAAAAATAAAGTTTTCGCCTTAAAGTATGCTTTTATACATTCATATTAATGAATCTTCGTTGCAATTCTAATATACATGTGTGTGTGAGTATTAATATTAAGATTAAAAAGAACGAAATTTTATGAAAATATTTATAACCGATCTATATAAATATAAGAATCTTTACCTCAAATAAAGGCTTCAAAAAAACAAAAATGCGTCAGTTATTATTAAACCGATTTATTTCCACTTTTGTCAAAACTTTTTCGCAATAATGAAGTTTCTAGCATAAACAGGCTTCAGAAACTAGAAAGGTGATTTTTAAGCATATCTCCACCATTTATAAAACGATCATGCTGGATTTGAATTAAAATTCCATAAACAGTATGTTTTGGAAACTCGAAAACAATTAGTAAAGAATATCTCCGCTATTTATAAACCGATCTTGCTGAATTTCTATTGAAAACTTATCGAAATGACTTCCTATCGTTTGATATACATATTATATATACCAGTTACCGGTTGGTTTTATAAATGCCATTTCAACCGACATAAGGAGGGACTGACATGATCCTCATATCATATTTATTAAGACATTATTTCTTACTAGTATCCAAAAATATCAACTCCTTTTTGTGGAAATTACAAACGGAATGACAAATTTATATATATCCTTTACAATTGTGGTGAAGTGTTTAAAGAAAACGTATTTGTAATTTTGTTAATTTAATTAAAGTTAGCAAATAGAAACCTTCTCAAATGGGTTAAGCTTTTTTAAAAAAAATTGTCTAAATTAGAAGATTTCATTTCTGATTTTAAACTAATTTCTAAATTAATTACTAAACTATTAAACTATTTTATGAATTATAATTTTTTTCTCATTTTTTTCAATTTGTAAGTTTGTAGGTACAATTACATAATTTACTTAATTAATTCTTTTTTGTTCTTCTCTTTTTTTTATTATAATTAAATTTTTAAATTTCTAACAAAATCTAGGTTGCTGTTGTTGCTGTCGTTTTACTAAATAAATTCTTTTGTTATTAATTGTTTCTAATATTTTTCTTGGATTTTAATTTCTCTTATAATCTGCTTAATTATCAATTCATTGTGAATGAATAATAAAAAATATACATTTTTTTTTCGTTTGGTTTAATTCAAAAAAATATGACGTCCCTTTAGCAGTTTTCTGTTACACTTACAGAAAAAAATATCTAGTTTCTTTTTTTTACAGTTTGTAAAAACAATTCATACATATACATACATACTTAGATAATTATAACTACAAATATATAATAATTTGAATTAATTAAAAAATAAAACTAATTTTTTTGTTTGTTTTGTTTTGAAAAAAATTATGAAAAATAAATCTAATTATCCTTGTTTTTGATGCTGGTTTTGTTTTACTATTATGGATTTTTTCTAAGTGTAGCTGATGTATATGATAGTTTTTTCTTTTTCAATATGTAGTGTCTCAATGATGTTTTTTTTTTTATTTATAAAAAAGAAAAACTGGAGTCATATTTTGGTGTCTGCTTATGTTGAAATGAGTGTGGGGGTGTCGGTCTGATTTAGGTGACTTTAATGATTTTAATTAATTAATTTAGTATCACGCGTTAGTTAGCAATAAAGTCACAATGATCATGATTACGTGGGCAATTAAAATGGAGGCTGGATTTTGGAGGAGATTTGTACCCCTACCACATTGTTGTATTTCAATTTCTTCCGGATGATAATTTATGCATTTACGGGGTCTTCGTCGTTTTTGAGTTTCTTGTGATTGACGTCGGGTACTGCAGGCACCTGATAGCACAACAAATTAATATTTAAATAAATATTAATCATTAAATATTGTGGCCATTTTGAAAGATAGACAAAAGCTAATACCAACTTACCCACAATACCAGATTCTTCCATGGGTTCTATATCTAATTGTTTGGAACCACAAGGACATAAAGTGTCCACCACTAAAAGTATTAAATTACTGTGGGGTATTTTTTGCACACTAAATGGACGTTCGCAACCAGATACATGACAATTCGTTAATTTACCCTGAAATAAAAAAATTACTTAAAGTTGTAATTATGTATCCTTAAAGCTACAACAAAATCAAACCTTCAAAGGATTATTTTGGCCGCCTTGATTTAATCTTTCCGGCTGCAACATATATAAATCGGTGCGTAAATCACAACGGCGGGCATTATTAGGATCGGGATTAGAGCGTGGTCCTGTATGAGGCTTATGTTGTTTAGGAGCAGGTGTGGTATATTCCTAATAAAAGAAAAGATTCAAATATATTTA
Source organism: Phormia regina (assembly GCA_001735545.1). NCBI lineage: Eukaryota > Metazoa > Arthropoda > Insecta > Diptera > Calliphoridae > Phormia > Phormia regina. The sequence goes on from MINK01171920.1 coordinate 56,094, forward strand.
TCCTATCCTCTAAAAAGATTCACAAATCAAATTATTACCACATCGGCGGTGGTAAACATTTCATCCATTTCATCATCTATGGGAGAAATATAGTCATCTTCGAATGGTTCATAATCATCTGTATAGGTGGGTTCTTCAAAGCCTTCTTCATTGTAGCTATAATCATCTTGGGGCCAAGCTTTAATTGGTGTGGGCAACATAGAAAGCCAAGTGGCACTTAACGAAATAATATACTTAAATAACCAAGAGGCGGCACGATGAGGTCGTATCATAACACCATCAGCTGTATAGGGATTATCAGCATTCGAACATACTCCTTGATAATCATTAACGGTAACACGTTTATAAATACGATCTTGTACCAAAGAATCCATAATAGTGCCATCGATTTGGCCAAAGAATTTGCCAGTATGTTCAGGTTCCTCGGAAATGATAACAAAACCACTGTTATCCAAAACATAACAGTCTAAGTTATCGGAAGCACAAGTACGTTTGCAACCAGTCATGGCCGTGCACTAAATTTAGAAAAAAAAAACAACAACAACAATAAAATATCGTCTTATAAAATCCTTAAACCTCTATACTTACAGCTGATGTTATACTAATAAAATGTTTAGCCAAAGAATCATGTTGAAATTGTAAACCAACTACAGCAGCGGGGGCCTTATGGCCTCGATGTTCTACAAATATTGCATGAGAAGCGGTTACAAGTGTAGAGTTAGTTTTGGTGTTATAACCAGAACCAAAGGGTACACTATATACAAAACTATCTTGTTCGACGGTGTGCTGATCAATAGCTCTCTTATACCATGACATATCCATAGCTCGGGCATTATCTTCACTAAAGTGTCTAGTTTTTTTTTAACAAAAAAATAAACATTAGATATTTTCGTTTTTTACTTTCTTTATTGGTTTTGCTATAAACTTACGGTTCTGGTGAGTCTTCAGCGGGTTTAATATGATCAATCCATCTTAAGAGACCAGAACGTGTGGCCACAAATGATGTGGTCACCACAAATTTTTGATAGCCTTGTCTGTAAAAGGAAAATTTTCAGATTAATATGGGAATTTATTAGAATTTTCCAAACGTTTAGAGGAGTCTATTTCGATTAACAGGATTGGTAGTAGCAATTTACTTATGAGAAGAAGTTTAATTTGAATTAAGTCTGCGGCTTAATAACCATACCTTTGGACTGCAAATTTATTTATTAAAAAGCTTTTACTTTTTTTTAGAGGTTTTTAGAAATTTTATAGCGAAAGAAGTGTGGAAAGGGAGACAAACACCATATTTGGAATCTTCTACCAACAATTTGCCAACATTGTAAAGAAAATTATTTCGATCGGCTTACATATTATAAAAACAAATTTCAATTAGTTTTTCTAAACCAAAAATACTAATGAAATTTTTTTGGATACACAGAAAAAAATCACCAATTAACAAATATATATGAAAATAATTCACTCAATTAAAAACTTGATCAAATTTGCACCTCTCACCGAAATAATTAAATCAATTACTAAAAACAAAAAAATATGCAAAACAAAGAATATTTTCAATTAATAAATTAATTAAATCAATCAAGTAGATGATTAAATGAATTAAAAATTTATTTTTTCTTGAATGTATTTATTACATCTTGATAAAAAATTATTTTAAAAATAAAATCAGTCATTAAATATGTTAGTAAATAATTCATATAATTAAAAACTTGTTAAATTTGACTCTTATTTCAGTTTTTTTTATTTATTTTTCCTTTTTTAAAAGTAATTATCAAGAACTTTCAAAAAAGTCAACGTCTGAAGTGGTGAAAATATATGGTTCCAGGTGAAAATCTAAGACGACCAAATGATGTGTGTTCTTCCGTCTGTTAAAAGCAGAATAGGGCTCAGAGCAGACACCCTATGAACCAAACACTAGGAAAACAACATAATGTAAGCCCCAGATTGAGAGTATATTGTATATAAAATCAACAAACCGATATAGTATTCGAAGAGGGGCTTTTTTATTAGATTCGGGGCCAATCGTGTAAAATAAAACAAATACAAAATATTACGTTGATACTAACATTTATATGAATTGAATCTCTTTTAGGTGATATGGGATTTATGCTAAATTATGGATCGATCTTTGTAAAATATGTTCGTATCAATATTAACTTAGAATCAAGAGGGATGTATGCCCGTTAAAGTGATCTTTTGAAAATGGAATTATATGGAAGTTTAGTCAATTATGGAATAGAAATAGGAACACTTGTGAGACTTATATGGAACTTTTATGTGGACATTCGTATGAGGACTAAGTAACATAGGGGACCGATTTATGAGGTAAAGTTAGTTAATTAGTTGATTTTTTTGCTTTGCCTTGGATATTGCATATGTCAAACTTTGCTTATGTTTACCAGGGCAGTTGCCGCATACTTTTTCTAGCCGTCGACGCCGCTGACTCTTACCGGCTTGAAAGACTGAACAAAATGCAAATAAAACTTTACTTAAATGTTTAGTTATATACATAAGAAATGTACTTAATTTATTTAATAGTAATACAAAAAACATATAAGACGAAGCCTTAATGAAATTCGCTAACCAAAGTAGGATACGCATCCAACGACAATTTTTAATCGGCTTGTTTCACTTATTTTTACTTTTTGTTATTTTTACAAATTTTTGACATAACTAACCAGCAAAACATTTAAAAAGTGCCTAGTGTTTTTGTTGTATAACTGACTTCACCTGATAAATAAATATACCTTGATTTATTCCTAGATCAGGAGCGGATCTAGCTCATGCTTTTAGGGGAGGAAAATAGAATGATTTTTACAACTATTTCTTTTAATTTAATGATTTAGTACAAATTTTGCATTAAGATTTTTCATTTTGGAGAGGGAAATTTCCATTTTTCCCTTTCCGTGGATACGCGCCTGCCCTAGGCTGAAATTTATTTGATTTTTGGTAAAAATAGCGACCTTTAGTTTGATTACAAGGTTTACAAATATCGTTTAATCGTCTCAGAAAATGATTCTAAGTCCATTGGTAAAATTTAAGGTGGGTCTTTGGCCAATATTTATAGATGTTGTAAACGTCAGCAGCTTAGAGAAGCTTGGAAATTTATTTGCTCTGTGGAAATTACTAATTGAATGGCTTATAAAAAAACACGATTCGGAGTTGTCGATCATACACTTTAAAAATAATATAAATTAGGTCAGCAGTATTACGCTAATATTTGAGATTATTGCAAAAAATTTATCTGCCTAAGGGAAACAACAAATATTTTAAATAATAAACCAGATAGAAAAACAGCTGATTTTTATAAAAACAAATTATTTGCCTTAATGTAAATTTTTGTTTAGTCTTGCAAAAGTGCAGAAATTTCGCAACTATTAACAAAATAAATATATAAATAAATAAATAAAAATAAATTAATTAAAATGAATAATATAAACTTAAATTTATCATATTTAGGATTTATTATATATTATTGTTGCCCAATTCGGTGTTCGCATCAACATTAGCAAAAATACGTATTCTTCGCACTTTCCCAAGACTAAAATTGGTAATGCAAAGGTCCAATAAAGATACAACTAGCAAACTACATATAACAACATCACAGCAGAATTTCCAATATTTTAGGTATTTTCACTTGGGACGCATTAATTTTGTTCACTTTATAATACTCAAGCTGCTTATCCGCCAATAAAGTTGTGCATCCAGGGAGAATGTTTACAAAAAAAAATATTCGTTGCTAAAAAAATTTACCTTTTCAAAATTGCCATTAAAGTGGCGATAGGACTATAAAATTATTATTTTATTTACCATTATTTTTGTGTTTTGTTTGTGTTTAAATATTAATAAAAAGTGTTCATATTAAAAAGTTTTTATAAAGAAATTATTTGCATTTTAAATATAAATTAAAAATGAAGATTGCATTAAAAGAAATAAAAATCAAAAAGAATTAAGTGGAGGAAAATATAGATAAAAGGGTGCTTTAATAAACTGTGATAAAACTGAGAATATATTTCTTTTTTAAAATAATAAACTTAAAATAAAATAAGGTGCTATAAAGTGCTAAAAAATAAAAACAAAATAATTGTAATTAGTTTCCATTTCATTAAGGAGACTTACTTTTTATCTTCTTTGCCATTAGGGGAACTAGTAGAATTACGATCTAAGCCATCGGTAACCATAGCATCACGTACCAAACTTTGTAACAAGGTTCGATCGCAATAATAGGGTTCTGCTTTGCGAGAACCTTGAACATTCATGTGTTGGGCAAAATGACCCACTGGTGTTGCACCATGCATATTATGATGGGGTTGGGGAGATTTGGGTCGTACCTTGAATTTTTTAAGAAAAGGAGTATTATTAAGTATTTTAGTTCTTTCTAGTTATATATTAAAATTTATAGTTATTAGCTTTATTTAATTAGTTTGCTTACCGACATCCATTTCCAACCCGGTCTACCAGCTCTAGCCAAAAAGTGCAACACCTGTTCTTCGGGTGAACCAAAACTTGGCTCTTGATCTCTTGAACCCGAATATTCACCAGAACTTTCACGTTCTTTCTCCAAATCGCTCACACTGTTGTACTCACAATATACCCAATCGGGATGGACACGCCAATTGTCTCCCTTGAAATATTCAGTAACTATAAATGATTGAGAGATTTCAAATTTAATATTATTTTAAAAATGAAGTTTATTTTTGCGAAACCTACCATTTTTACGTGAATGTCTTATTTCCTGTTGGGAGACTAATTCATGGCTGCCATATTTTTCGGGTAATACAACAGCGAGCGTAAATGGTGTATCCTCAATGGGACCATAGAAATATCTAAAAATTCACAAAGAAAAATCAAAATAAATATTTAAATTTGACAAAATTCACTCTTCCATACCTTTGAGTTCTAGCACCAACACGTTTCATGTCATCAAAATGATTTAAAATAGTAAATTCTGTTTCACCCTCTTTGGGCATAATCATATCACTACGCATCTGTAAAATAAAATAATCATTTAAATCCATCAATCCTTCTTCTTCACTATAATTTAAAAACTTACATCATATAATAAATTTTTATTCATTTCAACAATTTCATGATCATTGCCGATTTCGGTTTCCGGCAGCTCCAACTCCGTTATATCGACCGAGGTATAACGTGGTCTCAACTGATCAATATACTGATTACCATCACTCAACGGACGCAAGTCAGGATGATAGAGTACACGACCATTATTATCAACGATAAACGAATATCCATTCGGTCCTAATTTATGTTGCGGTATCATTTTGCGTATCTCCTCGATAGGCACATCTGTGCCGACAACACCCAATAAATTTGCTACACGTACCGAATGGTTGCGTCTATCGAAGACCGGAGTTGAAACTGTCGTCACCAAACGTCTCTGATACTCTGAATCTCGCGCCAAACCACCCGATTTTCCAGCTACAAAAACAGGACTCCAATGTACGGGATGATCAGCCTGATACATAATCATAGGACGGGCCATAACTAAAGCATAGTCCATAACTTTGCGACGAGCATCGTCAACATCATTGATTTGTACAAAGAAACCCTTATTCGAACAGGCCATTTCATGTAGATTGCTACGACTTCCCGAATCGGAACCAATTAGATAGGTAAAAATTCGCACTGGCATATGAGGCCAATTGTATTGTTTGATAATCTCTTTGTGAGATTCTGAGGAACTTTCAGTTAATAACATTATAGCTTGATTACACTGACTGCCTTCGCCAGATTGGTTGTACTGAAAAATTAAGAGAAAAGAGAATTAATAATAAAATATTTACCAAATCACAATAATGGAATTTCAAAAGAAAGGGATAGAAGATCGTTTTATCAGATTTGATTTTAGAACCCCAAACTATATGATCACGTTATTAAACATTTGTGCTTGCTGAAGCATTTTTAAAGAGGTGAAAGGAGCTTCATATATCAAACGTATACTATTTATACTACGATCGAGTGAGTCAAGTCCTTAACATCACCCAGTTGGGCAGAGAGTACAATATTAAGTTTAGAAGGGGGACACAACAAACCCCTCAGTATCGTTCATTGAAGTGATTGTATATGTTAAAAATGGAACCACTTCGTAGTCGGAAAAGTGGTTATTGTAACTTTATTGACGCTTCACTATTCGCGAAAATAATTTAGTGTATAGAAAAGTGACACCATTTTGTGATTGAGGTGACAATAGACTCCTAGTACAAACCCCATGTTAAATTTACTAGTCACGTAGCTAATGTAAAAAAAGTAAATGTCAAACATCGAATTGGATTTTCATCATAAAATTACTTGACAAAATAAATTTTATTTACATTAAATAATAAACAATTTCATAAATTGTATCCTCAAATTTAATTAAATTACATATTCTCAAAATGCTGACCTGTAATTCGATTACAAAGTTAACATGGACAGAAAAACTTAAAAGTCATGTGAGAAAGTGATTCCAAGGCAAGAAAGTAATTGCCTTCGCTTCTAATTTACCCTCTTCTTTAGAAATGTCTCATAAATTAAAAGTAAATATTTACCTTGTGTAACAAACTAAAAGCGTATTCCAAGCCTGCTGTAAAATTAGCAGTATCTTGTAGTTTAATTGCCTTAACGGCCGATTTAATTTCCTGAACATTATCGGGTGTTGCTCGTACCATGCGATCCTTAAAACAAGGCACAGGTGTCTTAATAACATCAGCAAATGTTATTAAATTAACAAAATCATTTTCGCCCAAAGTATCCAAAATATTAAATGCCGTCTCCATGGCCAAGTCGAAAGATTTCTCTGACATGCTCGTAGAAGAATCCAATAAAATCATCTAAAGAAAAAGAAAACAATTAAAATCCGTATTCTCCAAATATTAAAAACATATATATAAATAGTTTACTATATCCTTGGGAGATGAGGCAGCCTGTACAAACCAATTTTGTGTACGAAAATCATGTATTTGTTTGCTACCCTTTGAACCCTCCGGTGGCCAAGCGGTACCGGGAAAACGACGCAGAAAACCAGACGTTGAGCCAAAATACTGCCACGACAATGCCGGATCTCGCTCCAAGTTGTTCTGGAACAGTGGATCCAAATGTGAACTCCACTGTAGTGCTGCCTTAACGTCTCCCTCATCCAATGAGACACCATTAGGCACCAGAATCGAACTTAGACTGAGATTAACGGGTAGTCGCTCAAAACGTCGCATAAAACGAATATCCATATGTCTAGCACCATCCGCTAATTTACCATCGGCATTGTATTCGTTAATGCGTCGTGCATCGTAATGTTGATTATTCGCTGTTGCCGAATGTGAACTTTGTGTATCCAGTTCTGATAAAGCGGCCTGTTCCGCTGAATCCATTATGCGCTAAAATGAGAAAAATAATTTAAATTATGAGATTAACAGTAAAATATATAAAATTTAATGCGAAAATTTTAAATATTATTTAAACTTTAAGTAGCAAATATTATTCATGTGCAAAATTATATAAAGTTTTGCATTTAACTCCTTATGGAGTTCCTTTTCTCTGTTATTTCACTTTAGACAATTCATATCCAACCCTTTTTTTCTTATTTGTTTATAATAGTTAGTTGTGTTGTGTATGTAGTAGTCAAATAGTGTAAATAGATGTTTTTTTATTTTTACTGGGATTTTTAAATTATACAAAGCTTTTGCCAAATTATACTCAAACACATAAATATTTTGCAAAAAGTACCCGGTCTTTTTTTAAGTCTTTAATAGAATTTTGTAAATATTTCTAAAAGGGATAACAATTTAATTCATTATATTGTAAAAAAAAGAGAAATCTCAGAAGAATTGCCTTATCGCATTGTTATAAATTTAGGAGATCTTCGATCTTTTATTTATATAGATTTCATTTTTTTATTTATAAGAACTTCAAACCTTCTATCAAATATTTAAATAAAATCTTTAAAATATATATTTCTTAAATTAAAAAATCCTTAAATTTGAAAATGCCTACATGTTTTCCTATTTCAATTCTACATTTACATGCACTTTTAATCTGACTGTAGAAAAGTACAAAAACAAATAATAATAAAAAATCCAACTGAAAGTAGAACAAATGTGAAGAAAGTAGATTCAGTGCATCCTTTATTAACAGTTCTGGAATACGGTGTCATAATAACAAGACACCTGCAGATGTAAAATATAACAAAATATGATTTTACATGCAGACATGCTTACATACATATAAAGAATATTCATACTTAGATATAAACACAGACACAAAATTCCTATTATAAATAAACGTCGAAATGAAATAACGGCTCAGCGAAAAAGAGAGCGTAGGAAATACAGGGGTATGTATGGAAAAATAAGGAAAAAAATTAAGCAAATTGGTTGTAAGACTTGAAAAGATATACACGAGGTGTTATTGATAATTAGCTGAAGTTTCCTTAGATGTAAGAGAACCGGATTAAAACTTGTCATGTGATAGCTTCTCGGGTTACATTTATGGAACTTTAAATAGAAAAAATCTTTCACTTTTATATGTTGAGGAGCTGGTTGACCCGGTTGACATTAAACCGTTTCGACATGGAATCACAAATATCGAAATTCAAAAATATAATAAACCATCATATGAACGAAATAGTACTACAATGTCCTTAATTAAAAATTATAGAAAATTCAAAAAGTACCATTAGAAGAACAAAAAGTACCAAAAAGTCCCTCCTCTTGATGTCTTACTCATAGTACCACGAATTCTACTCTTTTAAGTACCACGAATTCCACTCTTGTGAATTCTTATACACATAGGACTACATTTACTTTCTAAGTTTAATGTAATTGAAAATTCATTATTAAGTTTGAATAAAATGTAATTTTCCCCTTTACCCCTTTTTTAGTACTTTGTTTCACCCATCGATGTATCAAAAATTGTATTCCAATAAATTTCTAAATTGCAGTAGAATCCCATATTAAAATCCTCATATGGATATTTCAATAAATATAAAAAAAAGTTTTATGAAAAAAGTACCAAAAATAGGTACGATTTTTACCCCGTAAACTTTTGAATTTCTAAAAAGTACCGAATTTGTATTTTTAATTTTCTGATAAGTTATGAATACGACATAAATTTTATCTATATGTATATTGGTTTCAAAGATAGATATGGTGCCAAAAAAGTATCTAAATACAGTTTTTACCTGTTTTCTACCTAAAGCGGCGGATTTTCAAAAAAGTACCAGACACCTGTCTAATTTTTTAGACGAAACGATAACTATTCAACTTTTTTTGTATCATTTTTAGTTTGCGTGTTATAAGACTACCGATTTTTCCCGTTTTACCCCCTAAACATTAGAATTTCCAAAAATTCCGTCTTAGTGGATCTAATTTGTCTCTCTAACTTCAGCCGTTTGGGCTGTGGGATGATGAATCAGTCAGTAACGTTACTCTTTTTATACTCATTAGTACCTTGGGACAGATCACAGGACATATTCGGTGTTGTTCAATAAAATAAAAATTATTTAATTTTTAATTATTTTTATAATACTTTTTATTTTATAACCCTTCCCGAATATAACCTACTGGGTTATGTTAATGCCATTGTTAAGCCCAAAACTGTTATATATACACAGAAAAAATTATTACAGACTTTTTTCAATTAACACAGTTTTTTAAAATTTGTATTAAAATCTAAAAAATATATTCAAGTAAAAATTTAATAAAAAATAAATTCTGTTATGATTTTATTTCCTTTACAAATTTTTAATTCATTCAGTCATCTATTATTTTTTCATTTTTCATTTTTTTTTTTGCAGTTTTTAGTAACCCAGCAAAAAAAGAACTGAAAAAGCTATGATTTTAACATTGTGCTGTCATTGGAA
>MINK01171921.1:571-23339 GCA_001735545.1 Phormia regina
TCGATTATGGCCAATAAGCTAGGTTACTGATGTTAAAAATAAAATAAAATAAAAATAAAAAAAAAAAATACACCAAAAAATAAAAACCTAATCAGGTTGTTTTATTTTTCACATTAAATTTCTAGCGTAATCCAATAACCTTAAGCATTGTATCTAAATTTAGATTTTAAATTTTAAGATTTAATATCACCCATAAGAACATATCAGAAACTACATCGTGTTTGTGATTCACTAAAACCTCCAAAAGCAAATAACTCGATAGCAAGAAAATATAAAAATATTTAAAACCGGATAGTCAAAGGTACCCTTATTTAAGCCAATTATCTTCGCTACAGAGGTGTCTATTGGGTGCGCCTTTCAAACAAATTCCGCCCAAATCTCAACAAGCCGATTAGAAGTTACAGATATTTCCAAACATTTTCAATTCTAGCCACTGTGCAATTGCGTCTATAACTTCTTTAATGTCAAAAAGGGGTCGCAAAGCAAGATCTTGTGAGAACTTCTGCTCTATAGGATTATTGGATTTGTTATCTATTTTGAAATTAATTTTTACTTTAAATGTCTACAGAATAATGTTTCATACCGATATTATTCATATTTCGCATAGACTCTTATTAAATGTGTTAATGAAAAACGTTGCCTTGTGTATTATTGAAACCCTTCTAGATGCTATGTACAATTTATTTTGTTTTTTTTTTTCCCAATATTTAATATTATTAATACAAACTTCCAATTCATTTTGCAGGAAATTCGAGAAAAATGTGAACGTGAAGCAAATGAAAAACACTTTGGTACAATTGAATCAGAAAAACCACAAAATCGATGCCTGAACAGATATCGAGATGTAAATCCTTATGATCATTCAAGAATTATTATAAACAGAGGCGGAGTGGACTACATTAATGCCAACTTAGTAAAGGTAAAATTAAACAAAAGGATTTTAAAAATAACATGTTTATATTTGACTGTTAATTATTATATTTGTAGCTGGAACGTGCAGAACGTAAATATATTTTAACACAAGGACCACTCGGTGATACAGTTGGACATTTTTGGTTAATGGTTTGGGAACAAAAAACAAAAGCCATACTTATGTTAAATAAATTGATGGAAAAGAAACAAGTTAAATGCCATTTGTACTGGCCAGAACGCAAAGGTTTAGAAAATGCTCTCAAATTGAATGAAGTTAAATTGACCATCGAATTTTTGCGTTGTGAAGAGTACAAAAACTTTTGTGTGCGATGGTTTAAGTATGATTTTATTTTATTTATGTTTTATATTTAGAAATTTTAATTAAATATCTAATTTTTAGATTAACTGATAATGAATCGAATCAAAGTCGTGAAATCATACAATTCCATTATACAACATGGCCAGATTTTGGCATTCCTAGTTCACCAGTGGCTTTTTTGCAATTCCTTAAACAAGTACGCGATTCGGGTGCTTTAGATCCGGATGTTGGTCCCGCTGTTGTGCACTGTAGTGCTGGTATTGGTCGTTCCGGTACATTCTGCTTGGTAGATTGTTGCTTAGTTTTGGTAAATTTTTGTAAAACATATTAAAGATATGTTTTGTGATAATGTTTTTATTGATTTGCTATTTTTGCTTTTTAGGTTGACAAGGAAGGCGTTCAAAATGTATCAGTACAAGATGTTTTATATGAATTGCGTAGATATCGTATGGGTCTTATACAAACCGCCGATCAATTGTATTTTTCATATCAAGCCATTATTGAAGGCATTAAATTACTTAAAGATCCGGTTTGTATTAATTTGCATTCAGATTTTATTCTACTTGTTGGCGTAACAATAATAGTACGATTTTGAAATCGACTTGTATTATTAATTATTATTCATTATTATTTTTATACGAATTCAATATTTTTAATATGATATAAATCGTTTCCTTTCAAAATATTGGATAACCTTCTTTATAGTCAAAAATATGCAAGAACAATTTTTATAAACTACCTTTAATTGTTGTTAAATTGTTAATTATATTTCAGTGAACTATATGTATTTTGTTCACAGAAATGGTTAAAAAGGAAAATTGTTTTTATAAAAAATTTTAATTAACAAGAATTATACGCAAACAAGTACATATTTCCATATATTTAGTATTATAAAAAATGTTCATTAATTTTTTTCTTTTTTATAATTCAAAGAAATTCATTGATTACAATGAATCTCCTATTGTTACCAGTGATGATAGTCAACATCGTGAGCAATATATTATAGATGAAACACCACCGCCTTTACCACCGCGTACCCATTCCCTCTTACCCTTGGCTGGTAGTGGAGCTGATGGTATTTTAAGGCTGAATTTGGCTGGTTCGCAGAGTAAACCATTGCCCAAAATACCAGCTAGTGTTAGTTTTAACGATGACCTTTATGCGCCCGACAATGACAACACCAACAAAGACGCTTTAAATAATTTCATAAACAATGAACGGAGTTCGGAAAATAATACAAACATGACAAATCGACCACTTCCACCACTGCCAACACAAAATAATTCATTAAATCGTGTACACGAATCGGATAGCGATGATAATGAATATTTTGAGAATGATGATAGCGAAGAAGACGATATTGACGACAATGATGAGGATAACAATGAACACGAAGAGGATATGGATAATGCTAACTATAATAAATCAAGAAATAAAGATAAATATAATCATAATCCTCATCAACAGCAACATAATAATGTGGCAACAACGAACGAACAAAGTGAAGAACATGATTCCATGAAATTAAATGGTATTGAGACTGCAAACAGTGGCTCTACAAGGTAAGCAAAAGACACAATATCTTTAATATAAAATAAGTTACATAACCTCTTTATTTTATTTTCTTAGTCCTGACACTGAAATTCGACGTAGAAAACGTGCCGAGCGCCAGGCAAATATTGAACAAAAAGTTAATGAAATTAAGAGAAAACAACGTGAGAATGAGGACAACAAACAGGCGGCGAAAAAACGAAGGTCATTAATTACTTATATAACAGCAGGTGTTATTGTGGGTGTTATCTGTGTTTATGCCTATTCAAAATGGGCTTAAATTATTCATTATTTTTTGTAGCCACAACCACAGCTATATATACATACATATATTTTCTCTCTACTTTTGAAATTTCCATTTTGCAGATCACATTCTTTTTATTTTTATGTGTTCGAATAGTAAAATGCAAAGCTTATTTAAAAAAAAAAAAACAAAAAGAAATTAAAAAATAATATCGACAAAAGAACAAAGTTTAAAACGAAAACAAACACACTAAACACATATAAATGAGAACATAGAAGAGTGAGAATATGGTAACGAACAATCAAACGATTATGTTTTTGCCACGATTTTTTTTTATATATAATTTATACATATATTTCTAAATAATGATAACATCGACTAAATGAATTTTTTCTATTAATAATGAAGTGAATAACATAAAATTAATTATATATTTAACAAAAGGAAAAGTAAAATAATAATTTAAAGGAAAACAAATGAAAAGAGAACATTAAATAAAAACAAATAGTTTTTAGTTTTATTCGTGAAAACTTAGTTTTTGCAAATAAATATTTAATATCATTAATTTTTTTGTTTAGTAAGAACGCACACAAACCTACACTAATTATTAAAACATTACAAATTTAGGCACATAACTACAAGGTGCATGTACAAAACATGCAATCTCTGGCATATTAAACAATCGTGCAATTCACAACTTTTGTTGTATCATTGTATATAGTAATAAATATTACAATTAATTTGTTTTTGCTTTCAAAAATTTTAGTTGTAAATATTTACAATGACATATAATAATACGGCAGATGATGTGAATTGAAGATGTATTTAAGAGATTTTATAATATAATGATTTTCAATTAAATTAAAATTGGTTTTATCTAACATGACAAACTTAATATGTATATGAGATTTATTAATCCCTTTTGCAGATTTTTGCTTTTAAATTGTATTTAGATTCTGAAATAGTTTTCCTATTAAATTAAAGTAAAATTTAAATCTGATTAAAACTAGAAATTAAGATGATTTTAAAATCACTTTAGGTTTGTCATGGTATTCATTAGAAATATATTTATATAAAATAGATTTTATATATTAAAATCAAATTTTATATAAAATTGTTTTAATTTCCAAATTTGAATAAAATAAAAATTGCCTAAAACTTGTAGTTATTCCATAAAATAATTATAGTTATACGAACAATATATTTATACACTCTCACCTCTCTGTATCTAACTCTTTCTCTCTTATACTTTCACTTACACATACAAACATAAACATATGAACACAGGCTAACACTTGTAATAAGCACACTGTTTTTTTATTATTTTGAATATTTTAAATTAAATATAATTCTTTTAGCTTGCTTTATTATTTTATTTTTTAAGTTTATCAAATGGTAGAATTTTTTCTCTTAATTATTTCTAATTAATATAATTTTTTCACAATTAAAAAGTTACAAACAATTTTTTAATAATATTTTTTTCGAATTTTGAAAAAAATTATAATAATTTAATTTTTCTAGTGTATAATAAATAGCCCATTCATTACCGATTTTTTGGAATATGTTTTTTTTTTTATATTGATCTGCAATCGACTGACGTTTATTGAATACAAATTTCTATCAATATTATAAATATAAAAACAAAATAATCTTAAAATATTAAAAACAAAAAAAAAATAAAGTAAAACATTTAAAGGAAAATATTGTAAACCAAGTTATTAACTTATTACTATTCCAAAATAGACCAGCGATATTTTAACTTATCATTAAAAAAATTTGTCTTATTATATTCTATTTTATTATAACAATTTGCTTTGATTTACAATGGTTTTGTAAAAAATTAATCTACCTAGATTGATTTACTAATATTGTAAATGGTTGCAAGTAAAATCAAAATTTAAAACAAATTCAATTAACACAGTGATACTGAGTCCAAACTGAGTTCAAATCACATGTCTAATATTTGACTTATTTTAAATCCATTTTGTTTGGAATAAAATGAGATATTATTATATCAATTTTTAAAAATCTGAAAAATTTATTAAGCTTTTTCTAAACTTTTCAAAAATTCTTCATATATTTCTAATCATGAACGATTTTGAAATCACGTAAGTGATTTTCAGCTGTTCTGGAAATCACATGATTAAAAAGCTTTTGGACTGATTTTATCTTTTGTATTTTATTTAAAATAAAATATTTAGACTTTTGATATATAAAATATTTAGCCTTTTATTAACATCCAGGAGCAGAAAAAAATTAAATAATAAACGAATTAAAAAACGTTATTTGGGAGATATATGAAATCTTATGGAAACAGAAAGAAAAGGTGTAGATAAACAGCTGACAGCAAAGAAAAAATTAAATCACCAAATCGTTTCAAAATTAACAAAAATTATAACGCAGAACTAAAGGAGTTTTCAAAACAAAAATGTATAAAGAACATAATAAATTATTTATATAAACCATTTAACATTTGATTAACGACCCACAGTATTTGAAAAAATAAGCAAGAGATTTGAAATCTATACTTTTGGGCACAGAAATTCTCTTATGTGATTTGAAATCACTGTTATTTGTCCGGGTTCACAAACAGCAATTTTTCTTGCCGCAATTCTGACTTCATAGGCGAGAGAAACAAAGAGAATGTAAAAGTTTACTGTTTCCTTCTCCTTTCTCTTCTATAAACTTGGAATTGTGGCAAGAAAAATTGCTGTGTGCCAACCAGGACATACCTGAAAGTTTTTTTTTATTATTATTTTTACTTTTTGAGGTAACAGTTTAAATAAAGAAAAGTTTCTGCAAATTTATTGCGAAAAGCCAAATAATTCCAATTAAAAAATAAAAAAAAAATATATGTCCATTAAGATAATGCATATTTGCATAGGCTTTTGTAGACAAATTATAATAAATTAAAATTGTTTGTTTAAAACAAGCCGTATAAATTGAAGCACAAAAGATATGTATTATATATGTTCCCTGTGATCAATTGTCTGTCCCCCTTTCAAGCTTTAATTTACTTCTCTTAAATATCAGGTTTACTTTTCGTTCATTTAAAGCAAAAGTTTTTTAATTGAATAAATGTTAGATATGCCAAAGTCATCTACATTTTTTAATCACACAAATATAAATCTCTTATGCCCGTTAACAAAAGGTATGGTTTCGTTAATTTTAACAAGGAGTTAGTTATCTAACTTCCAGTTAATATTAAACTATAAGTTAAATTTTTTTATTAACAAAATTTAGTTAACTTTCAGTTAGCATTATTGTGAATTACTTTTGTACCTAAAAGTCAAAATATACAAAATAATTTTATTTATTTTTCGAAATTAAAATTGATATTTTTATATTTATATATATACGAAACTATTAGAATTTATTACCTTCAAAGGGATTTCGGACTCAATGTGGAAGCTTCGGTTAATTACAAGCTATTAAATTTCAACAAACTATATTAAAATTTGTGCCCTGTATTTTAATTAAAGAATTATATAATGTTTTCAGCAGAATGATAATGTCTATCCTTATGCCCTTTTATACATTTAGGTTAAATGTGTCGAAAATGATCCATATATGTAATCAAAACCATCTAAAGATGTCCACAAATAAGACCGATATACAAATTTGTTATTAATATGAAACATATACTGAAAGATCCACTCTGTAAACAAGGACATGAACATAATTTTGGAGGGTAGAACAATTTAGGATATATGTATAAATATGGATCAATCCTTGAGATATGAATTGTTTTAAAAAATTGTGTATAAATACAACATACATACGTAAGACATTAGTATGGCGGCTATTTAAGAATGTTTAACCATTTTTTTTTCACCATAATTTGTAATGTTTTGACCCGAACTTTGATCTCAAAGTTAACACAGATATTTTCGTATTGACCTTTGTATTAATATGCGAACATTTGTTTCAGAATAAATGTGTTTTATTATTTTACTTTATTTTCCTATCATGTAAACAAAAAGTTAAAAAATAACCAAAAAGAATTTTTTGGATTAAAGTTAACTTAAAGTTAAACTTTGTGTTAATGAATTTATTTTAACTCTTTGTTTAAACTGAAAGTTAGTATTTAACTTCTAGTTATTTTTTATTGTTAACGGGCCTTAGTAATTAGTATAACACAAAAACTAAAATGGTAAATGATGGCAAATAAACTTTAAATTATAAGAGGATTGTTTTGTTTTCGTTCTCTGGCAAGAACATTCGATTTTTGAGAGGAAAATTTTGAAAAAACACACAAAACACAGTGGAACACTGGAAAGTGTAGATCTGCGGGTCTTACTATACCGCTAAGTGTTTAAAGGGTGCCTCGAGTATACGATGTGTAATGATGATAAGCTAATTAAAAAAATTATTAAAAAATTCTTAAGCTTCCTACCAGCGATTGAGATTTTCATTTTGGTACATTTTGACATAAAAAGGTTCTATTTGTTTTCGCCAGTTCAGTTTCATTAAATTCTTTTTACTGGTTCTACATTAAGTTTAATACAGGTGAATAATAATACGATTTAAGATTCATTTTGAATGGCGAATGGATAGCAAAATATTAGTATGATGTTTTTAGAAAAGAAAAAAAAAAAACATATCAAAAATTAATTTAAATATCGAAATAATTATAATTTAATGCATAAATAAATAAAAATATACAAATAATTTTTAAAAATATCAATGCATTATCTAGGGAGGAAATTTTTTTTCTCATTAAAAAAGTACGGCGCTCGAATTTTTATATAATTCATATACATACATATATGTTAAACTATTTCAAATGTTTCCTTTTACTTGGAATTTTAATCCATAACTATTTTTTTCGCAAATAATAATTAGGAAGAAATTATAAGATTTAACAAAATAGAATATAATAACAATTTCATAAACATACGTACATACATATTATGTATTTTCAAAAGTTATTCCATATATAAATAAATACTTATGTTAAACATTGTTAATTATAATTACATATTGAGTTCGCGAAAGACTCAAGCATCCATTTAATTATTAACAGTTTTGCAATAATGGGGGATCTACACGTTAGATTTTTTTATCATAACACAAGAAACAAAATAACGGCACAGCTACTGCTAGTTTTTTTGAAAAACGTTTTTAAAATTTTTCTTTTAATTTCATTTTGATTTTATTCGAAATAATTATTTAATTAAGAATTCCCTGAAGAAAAACACTTCATAAAAAAATAAATGTCAATAATTATACAACAAAAAATAACGTTGGAAAGCAAAAACAAAAATTTATCTTCGCTCAAGCTCTTATGTTTATATCATAATATAAAAATTCAATCCACACGTACAAAATTCTTAATCATGATAAGCATTTGACTTATGTTATGATAGAAAAAGCTTTCGTATAGACCCAACGAAATATTTGCATCCATAAAAGGCTTATTTTCAACTTCAACTTTAATTTAAACAAAATGTATTTTTATTAACTCTTTTTTTTTAATAAAAATTTATAACATTTGCATACCAAAACTTACAAACATACATACTACATATAATCAATATATTCCCCATTTTGGATAATAAAAATATATACAAAAACAATTTATTATAATGATAATGTGAAAAAAAATAAAGATAATTTATTTTTATAATTGTATCCTTATATATTAACAAAAATAAGTGAAGAAAAAACAAAAAAATCCAATCAAATTTAAGAAGATTAACAAAAATATAAGAAATGCAATAAAAAAAATTAAGCCCATAATTCCTATTATACGAGTTCATACTTATACATATAAAAAAAAAAGAAAACACAAAACAAATAATAACTTAATATTTTAGAAGATTTTTTGTAGATCTTAAAAATAACAAAACAAAACAAAAAAAAATGATATGTGTACTAAATATACAAAAATAATATTTAAAATAAATTAAAGAAATCAAGCATATTTTTCTTTTATGTTTCAATATCATGAAAAAGGGCTTATATTAAGAAATATTGATGATTTAATTCTGAACATAGGCTGAATCAAAAGTTTTAGTTATTTATCAAGTATTAAACAAAAACAAAGTATTTTATAAGTTTCTCGAAATTATTAAAATTATTTCCTTTCCCTTTTCTAACAGTTTTTAATTCACACAATAATGGTTTTATTATTTTTATGTTTTCTTGCAGACATTCTAAGAAATTAAAATAATTGTGCGCACACATGACCTCTCTCTTCAAACACACAATTTAAATCATCCAATCAATCCATCCTTAAAAGTCTAAATAAGCCAATAAATATGTTTGTTAACTTCAAAACCCATCCATATTATTACCACAACTGCTACTATCAACAATTAATACTACTTTTGCTCTTACTATTGTTGTAATACGTACTGACAAACCATTTGTAAATCTCAAACATTTTAATATTAATCGAATATATATAAATTTTTTTTTTTTAATTTTCTTTAGCCTTCTTAAAAAATTAACAATATTTATGTAGTTATAAATATCATTTTAAATACATTTTGCCGTTATACATATAATTTTATGTTCACTTTTTATTAATTAATAATTTCATTTGACTTGTACAAAAATATCAAGATACTTGAATAAAATTTCATAATTACACAATTGGCTTTTTTATTTCTTCATATTTTCTTAATATATATAACCCACTAATAATCGCTTCTAAAACAATTATAATTTTAAACGCGATGAAAAAAATCTTTTAAATTTGAAATTATGAAAACTATTTGGTTTTATGTTTCTTTAATGTCTGGACTTTTATTGCAATGCGCTTAAGGAGGGTTTTTAAATAATAATAATAATAAAAAAAACGGTGTACCATATCATAGCCCGTTTTCGAAAATTATGTTGATGAAAAAACTTCCACATCGAGATTATTATTTATAAGTTTAAATACATTTTAAAATTTAAATATCCACTAAGACATAAATTAATATTTCACTGAAATTATTAGTTTGTTAGAAACACTTAGGACATAATTATAATATTTTAATTACCATAAACATAAATATCACACACTCTTTCGTGTTTGATATTTTTGCACAATTCTGTTTCAATAATTCAAACACCTGATAACCAATTAAGCATTACCTTCCCTTAAAATCATTCTGATTTAAGTTGTATTGAAATAAAACCAAATAAATTTTAAATATTTCAAATGTTTTTTCCGTTAGAAAAAATAATCTTTTTTTATTAGTTTTAATACGTACCTTTTAGCAACAGATATAATTTCAATTGACACTTAAATAAAAAAAATATTTTCGAATAAAATACCTAACCATAGAATAGAACTAGAAGCATAGAGTAACATATAGAGACGAAATTCTCGATTGACAAAATTTTTGTTTTGTATACAGAATATTGTTTTGTATACACATATTTCCTTTTGGCTACAACAAAATATATTTGATTACATGTATTTTGTTGTTTCATGAGTTAGGTTTTTGACAAATAGTTTCGTCTCTTGTTACTGTTTGACTAGAAGTTTATGTGAGAGTATCGCTATATTAAATTTTCAAAAAATTTACTTTTTTTTGGAAAACACAAAAATACACAGTATGTCAAGAAAATGTTTTTACATTAAAAAGAAAACAAGATTTTGTCAAAGTTTGGCTTTAAAAATGTACAAAGTTTTAAGCAAATGTAATATTTTTTAAAAATAGAGCATAAACTAAAATAACACAAAAATGTTGGTGTCAAGAAATTCTTTTTACATTTATAATTGTGGAATTGAAACCCAATATGGTAATAGCTGGTATATATAACTACTTGTTGAACCTTTTTCATAAAAAAAATATTAATGAATATCATAGTCAATTGGAATGTGGTATATTCCACCGTTAGTGCGTTTTTTAGTTCATTATAGTCCTATAATACCTCCTAGCCACTTTTTTCACATTATGCGAATATAAAAATTAAGTGGGATTAAAGTATGGACTCTATAGAAATATATTCAACACTTTTTGCAACTAAATATTGCTTTATTATCAGTATTTATTCATAATTGCTGTTTTGAGATTTGTCTCTCAATAACTCATATTTTTTATTATATTTTTATCAAACGTGCTTTCAAAGCATAGAATTGATTTAGTACATCAACTACATTTCATAAAAATACCGAAGTTCTTACTATTCTGAATGAAATACAATGGTATTTACCTGTAGTTAATAGTTTTTAAAAATACATAAAGATAAATATGTATTGATTTTATTTTCTAATAGGTTTTGAAGGTTTTCAGTGTACTCGGACTGGGTTCAATTATACTTCAAAATAATATTAACATTCCCACACAACCTATAATTCGCTTGCTTGCTTTTCAAGCGTGTCAATATAAATAATAGAGAATGATAATAATTTTGCAACATTTGGCCCCCATAAGAGTATTTATTTTCCACATAGATTTTGAACTGTATTTGTATTTAATCAGTGTTTTTTATTGTTTCTTGAAAAATATACTCGAAGTAACCTTTCTAGAGCCCATTATCAGGAGTCCTAGTGTCTATTTTCACTAGTTTACTTAACGTTTTGTCGTTCCACTCCGCTGAATATTTCAATTAAACAGTTGTAAACTCCCAAATTTCATATTTTTGGAGCGATTTAATATTATATTAAGTATCTATCCTAATAAGAAACACATTTATAAAATATCTTTAACATTTTTCCAGTAAATTCCAAATGAATTTATCCCTAGCAGCTTTATTCTTGACCTATTTAAAATATAATTAATGAAGTAATCGTAATGTATTTTATGGATTTGGACACATATTATTATTCTACGTAATTATAATCATCTCACTGAAATTTTAGTAACAAAAAATACATTTAAAAATTCCCAGAATTGCTTTAAATAGCAACAAAAAAGTATATGTAAAAGCAATTTCTTGACAGGTAGTTTATAGGGTATCTGTATTTTATGTTGTTATACGCTTGTAATTTCAATCATAATGAATTATTTTTGGTAAAACCCATTAAAGAAATATACATAAAATAAAATAGAACAATAAAAATTTGCAATATAATAAAACATTTGCCAATATTGTAAAAAAGTTAAAATAATTTCTTTTCATTGTAAAAATATTTTCTTGACAGACTGTATTTTACTACATGTATTTTGTTGTTGTATGAATTAGGTTTTTTTTTCTCGCACGTAAATATCTATTTGTTAATCTATGTAACTCTGTTAGTAAAATTTTATCATGGATTTTATATAAAATATATTGTATAAATTACAAATCGACTTAGACAATAAAACTTAGTATTTTATTTTCAAACAAAATGGCTAAGGTAATATTACCTTAAATATTTTTGTGTATATGTTTGTGCAGGGTAGAAATATAGCTAAGCATTCTTTATTTTTCAGTTTTGAATTTTATTTTAAAACAAAAAAATATATAAAAAATAATTCGAAGATTTAATTTATTTTGTTAGAAATGTAAATAATTTTTTACAATTTATTTAAGGAATTATTATTGAATATTTATTGAATGTTTCACTAAAATCTTTCCAGTAGTTTAGGAATGGTAGCGTCAAAAACTACAAATAAACAAATAAAATAATACTTTATAGTTTTGGTCCAATATTAGCCTGATTTTCAGAAAGAATTGCTCTAGTTATGTATTTCTTTTTTATATTTTGTTCTTTGTCTAAAAAAAATTTGATTAATATACATAAATCTGGTTCGTACTCATAATAATTCTATTCTATTTTTTTATTTCTAAACTTAAATTTTTTGAATAAATAAAGAATTAATTCTTTCAAATTTTACAATCTATGGTACAATTCAATCAACAAGTAAATGCAAATCAACTCAAACCTATTACAAATTAGCTCTAGGAAATATTTTTTAATTAATTTTTATTAATACATAACTAATATATAAGGGAATTATGTTATCATTTAATTATTTCGAAACTTAGGTTAGAGAGTTCAACGGGATGCATTTTAGATTTATCAAGATTTATCCTTATTTATATTATATATAAAATGAGTGATGCATCTAGGCGTATGAACAATTTGTGCATAGCATATTGTATTCTGAGCAGGGATGGAAAATAAAAATATATTTCGGTACCAAAATTAATTTCAAATAGTACTTTTTTATCCTCAAACTACTAAATTTCAAAATTTTTGATAATTATTATTTTTTTACTGAAAGTAAATAATTCTGTTAACTGGATTACATACCTTCTACACATAGACAAAATATGTGGGATAACACTAACAGAGAGTATTAAATTTGAGAATAACCATTTTGTTTATATTATATTACATCTTAAAAAAAAGTAAACGTATTCTAATAAATCTTATACGATTTCATTATTTTCACTCAGTCACAGAGTAAACATGTACTTTTAATCGAAGAAATTTGATTTTTTAGCACAATTTTAATTAAATAAAATAAAACAATTTTACGAAAAAAACATTGTCTTTAAGAACTTTTTAAAATACAGATGCACACACACAAACAAACTTTTGCATGCGTATATATATATATATATTTTTTTTTTTTGACAGTAAATCTTATAAGATAGTTGTGTAGAGAAATCTTATCACTACAGTCTAATAATATTTCTTATAATACTAATATTTTAGTCTACACGTGGGATAATTCTCTCAGAGAGCGAATTTGAAACTCTCTGTTACATATTATGATATAAAAATCTCTTGTGGAGACGCTATGTTACATTGGTCATTATGCTAACTAGCAGTTTGCTAAATACCATCGAAATAGAAAAACTAGTTTTTATTAAAATGTAAATAAGACAAAAAACATTTAAATACAGAATTAAAATTTTTCAAGAAATCTTGTCACAAAATTCAGTTTCTTAGATCATAATATTATACAAAGAACGCATGGTAACTGAATAGACACCAGGTACTGAAAGAAAAATTGTGTCTTCAGGCTGTGGGACTCAGGCAAACTAGAGGATTTTGAGAGAAAATCTCTCATCTCTAGATGAAAAGGGTAATGAAAAAAAAAATTGCTTTGGATCTTTATTAAAAATTTGAAAGGAAGACTAGCCAGGAGACGTATAAATTATGAAAAAAAAAATCCTTCTAAAAACACAATTTGGGAGATAACTAACTAACTAACTAAGAGAACTTTTTTTCATAATTATGATTATTGTGTAATAGGCGATAAAACATTTGAAAAGACTTCTACCTTTCTTAGGAAAATACAGTATATCCGCTGTTTTCTGGCCTATTCTGCATTCTTCTCATTACAAGAGCAAAGCAATTTAGTGGTTACAAACAAATTCTAAGCATTTGTAGCGAAATATGCTAATGCATAAAATTGTCCGTGCAATTGTAATATATAATAATTTAAAGCACATTAAAAGTGCAGTATAAAATGCAACCGAATTTAAAAATAAATGTATTTATTCGAGCAAAAAAGTGACATTTAGTAAATTAGCACTTACAACTACATATAAGCCTAATTGAATTGTCTAAACTATTTGTGTTATCTTTTTGGAACTTGAAGCTCCAGCATTTAGTCAAAGTTAATTTTCATTCAAATTTTGAATAAAAATCAAAAGAATTTTTAAGTATCCAGCTGAACGTTTGAGAGTATCAAATGGTTCGAAAGAATACTTCACTACTTTTGAATGTTAAATAGCATCAAAAAAAGTACTATAGTATCAACTTTTCCATCACTGACTCGGGGCCAGTATTAGATCACCTCTTACTAGATAACCCAGATAAATTCTATGAATTACAGAGTTGCACTTTATAATGGTATTAACAATATGGCAACATGAATTCTTAACAACTGTTTATCAAATTACTCATCGAAGAAACGTCAAAAAATTATTACAGAAAGAAAAAAAATTACTGAGAAAATTAATTCTAATTATTTTTTAAGAAATCGAACAAAATAAGTAAAGAACGTAATATAGCAAATAGTAGCTATTATAAAATAAATTTTTCTGAAAAAACTAAAAACCACAACATGGTACCAGCATCGGAGGAGGCACAAATTGCTAAATTACTATCAAAGGTAAGTTATGACAAACAAAAAAAGGAAAAACCCCTAAACTAAAAGAGACAAAACAAAGACAGACAAAACTAATGGATGTATGGCTCATGGAGTAAATATGTGTCGCAGTTGTTTATTAAATTTTAATAGAATTTAATTAAAACAGATTTAATAATCTAATTACTTTTACAGTATAAACATATTAATGCCACTAAAAAGGAAGTAATTGATGTTATAACAAATTATCGCAGCTTAGCATATAACTTGCAAAAGTTTGGTAAGGATGTTGGAGGGATTTTTTCAAAGTATGTTTATATTAAGCAATACATATATTTTTATTAATTCACAGTTTTTAATGATGGGAGTACAAAGGACTTGTTCAATTTACAGGGTACCATACCGGTAGTGTTTAAAAGTATGTAATTATGTTTTTTTATTATGATACATATGTACATTAAATTTATATTGTTATTACATTAACAGACAATACCTATTACATTCCCATTTGTATTTGGTTAATGGATACTCATCCTATGAATGCCCCTATGTGTTTTGTAAAACCCACACCAAACATGTTGATTAAAATATCAATGTATGTGGATCATAATGGTAGAATCTATTTGCCATATTTACATGATTGGCAACCAGTAAGTTGTGATATTATATATGATTTGATATATTTCAAGTTATAATTTTAATATTTATATATTTTTTTTAGCATTCAAGTGATTTATTATCATTGATTCAAGTTATGATCGTTACTTTTGGTGAGCATCCTCCTGTGTATTCTGTTCGTAAAGAACAACAAACGGCGACACCATATCCAACAGGATGTAAGTAATTCTATTAGATTAATTATGTCAGAACGAAATAAGTTCTAGAATGGCTTTACACAGCTGGGAGTTGTTGATAATTTCTAGAACTGAATTATAAATTTCTGATATATAATTCAAAATGTCTATAATGTGCAGATTGCATTTTTTCCTGAAAGTTAATTTTCAATTTAAATTTGTATTTTAGCATTTATGCCACAACCCGGAGGCGTTACTAATCCAAATACATCAGCGGCTTCTGGTAGTTCATACCCCTTACCATATCCAACATCAGGTGGTGGATTCCCTCCCTACCATGGTTCATATTTACCATATCCTTCAACATCAGGCAATGCTATGCCAGCTCCTACAAGCGGTGCTGGCGGTTATACACCCTATCCTATGCCTACTCCTTCAATGCCTGGCTACAATTCTGCATACGTAAGTTATTTTAAAAGAAAAAATTATGAATAATTCAAAATATTCTATACTTCTAATAGAATCCTTCAAATCCCAGTTCGACTGGCACCATAACCGAAGAGCATATTAAAGCTTCGCTTATTAGTGCCGTTGAAGATAAATTGCGCCGTCGTCTACAGGAAAAAGTAAATCAATATCAGGCTGAAATCGAAACACTTAATCGTACCAAACAAGAATTGGTAGAAGGCAGCACTAAAATTGATTCAATTATTGCACGTTTACAGAGAGAAGAGGTAAGTAATATTTTATTTTTTAAGTAATTTATTGTATATAAAATTATCTTCATAATTTTTAAGGTTGATTTACAAAAAAATATAAATATTTTACGTGATAAAGAACAAGAATTGGAAAAAAGTTTAGAGTCTTTGGAAAATTCTGAAGGTATTGATCCAGATGAAGCTGTTACAACAACAGCACCGTTATACAGACAGTAAGTTAAAAAAATACTAAAAATAATTCCTCCTAAATACGACTTATATGTTTTAGACTACTTAACGCTTACGCCGAGGAAGCCGCTACCGAAGATGCCATTTACTATTTAGGTGAAGCCTTACGTAGTGGTGTAATTGATTTAGACGTATTTTTAAAACATGTGCGCCAGTTATCACGCAAACAGTTTATGCTGCGTGCAATTATGCAAAAATGCAGACAAAAAGCAGGTCTAGCTGGTTAAAACCTAAAAATATTATTATCAACATAAAAGAATAAACAACAAAATTCTCAAAGGATTTTATGTTAATGTCATTGCCGTTAATAGCGTAAAAGAAATGTATTAAATTTTATTAAAGTTAAAAAAAAAGATCACAAAAAAACCGAAAGAATGCGTTGAATGTGAAATATAAAATGGTATTTAATTATAGTTATACATACATAATAATCAAATCAAATTATATACATACATATAAAAACAACAAATCAACATATTTAATATTGTATTTAAATTTCATTATTATAAAAACAAAAACAAATCTCAAAACTAAAAACACTTTCCAGGAACAAAAAATCTATTTGAAAAGGGTTTAATTACTATGCGCACAAACAGGTGCGACTACATTTTGTTGTTCTCTTACATAATTGTTGTCTCTGCTTTAAAAAAAAAAAACGTATTTATCAATCATATTAAAACCTTCTCTTTTAAATCCATATAGTTTTCAGATTTTGTTAACTTTTGTATGTGACTTGAATAGTACTGAGATTAAAATAAAATATTAAAATAAGTTTTTTTTTTAAATACATATTTCATTTAATAAAATCATTGTTTAAAAATTGTGTATTTCAATAAGATATTTGAATTAAGAGATATAATTTTAATTTAATATTTTTTCTAAGACATCTCAAATAAAGTTCAATATTTTTAATACCCCAAGTCAGGGTTAGAAAATTCAGTATTATTTAATTTAAATCGAATTCGTATATAAGATAGGAATTTAAAAATGTTTTCTTCTAATCGAATGGCATTGATGTACATATTTATATTAAATTTTTAATGTGTAGAAATGTACACATATTAATATATGATTCATTATCTAAAACGTAAATTAATAGTCAGTATCGATATTCGCTGAGGGCTGTTAAATGTTAAAATTTTTTATATAAAAAAATAGTTTCGTCAACAGAGATAAAAACTTAAATATAAACATTAAGATTTTAAATTTACAAACACACATGTTGAAATTTGTATGCACTTTCTTTGTGTCGATCAATGTTTCAGTAATCTTTCCACCTGTCGATATTAAAAGAAAAATTGAGATTGGTAGTCAATATAACGTTATGAATTCGATCAAGACCAAATTATACTCTACACCATTGTGTACTATCAAAAAAACTCTGGAAGAGTTTTATATGTTGAGATAGTTATTGCGTAGTTCGTTATGGAATTCAATATATTTTAAATATGATTTCGAAAGATATTCACTACGAATTGAAATACATTATTTTAAATTTCTTACCATTATCGCCAATAAAGTCGAACATTCCATTTACTGGAAATTTTTAATTTTTCCGATAAAAGACTAGTAGCGACATTTTCATGAATTTAAGGATGAAGGCGGATCTTTCATCTGTAATTGCGGGTTTACTCGTTTAGGATTTAAAAAAACCATATTGCGGTGAAAATTTTAATAGCGATATTCGTAATTAATATCAAAATATCTCCCAAAATATTACAGCATCCTGTTCGTATGGTTATTCAAGTTCTCAAAAAAAACTCCCAATTCTCATTCTCTTGTTCTACTTGATCTAACCCTGAATTAGACTTTTTCTCTTAAAAATAAATCACTTTGAATTAAAATTAAATTAAATATATTTTTTATTTAATAAAAATTGGAATTGCCAAAATTGTGAATGTTTTGCGTATATACTATATCGCATAAATGTCTAAAATTGCGGTTACATTGTTTTATTACGATACACTTATCATCTTCAATTGTTTCGGAACATTTCAATTATGTGTTGTGTGAGTGTGTTAATTCTAGTATTTTTTCTCTGAGTCCAATTTTATATGTAAATGCCCACTGCCAACATTAAAAACATTATGCCAAATCCCAAAAATACTGAAGCACATAAACTAATGGCCAATTCTTTAAATAAAGTCTTCTCTTTGGTGTTTTTAGGTCTTGATACAACATAGATAAAGAACCAAGCTGTAAAGAATGTACCAATGATGAGCAATACTGTGGCCAGATGAGGGAAAACTGCCGGATTAATGGGCGATATATAACGTTGCATTGTGGACTCCATTCTGTAAGAAATATTTATTTAAACACTATGCAATCTAAATTAAGTATTGTTTTTACTCACGTTTTTGTTATAATTTGTTTATATTTATTTAATAATTGTACAAAAAAAAAACTTGTAAATTCTACGTGGCCCGGACAACAGAGAACAAAGTCGATCGTCACAAAATCGACGGCCAGCCGCCACCTAATTTTTCAATCCGTGGCCCCCGCCTGCATGAATCGGCTTAAACGGATAAGCCGGTTCAATTTTAGATTGAAACACTATTTTATATGCCTATTTTCTGTAATTTTGGAATTCACAGGCATTTTTGAGATAAATTTAATTTTTTCTGTTGAAATATATTCAAGAATATATACTTTATAATACATTAGATATGTTTACCGTCCTACTTTTTTATGTTTTTGAACAAAATAATAAGCCGCCGGTGTCTTGTTAACGCCGACGCCGCCGAACAAACTATTGTCTCGGCTTGGTTTTTTGCGGGATAACCGGCAAATTACAGTAGAAAACAAAATGTCAAAACTGCTAGAACGAGATGTCAGATTTGAAAGACAGGCTGTTTCAGAAAAAATAAAAGTACTTTATTTTAAAAAACATTTTTTAATTCCATCTTATATTTGAAGTGTATTTTGTTTAGAACAATCTTATATGACATTTATATCAAAATGAAAACTAATTAGTTTTTGCAAAACTTCACTTCAAAAACCAAATCATTTACTTACCTTGTTTTCCCCCTATCAGGTTTTTGTTGATTTTTTTATTTAAATAAAATTGAACTTTATTCTGTTCATACAATTTTTTCCTCAAAATTTTAAAAATAAATTCAACACAGATTTCATTTAATAAATCAAATAATTTAAGAAATTTGAAAATTTTATTGTGTGTGTGGCCAATATTTTCTTTATTATAATTTAACAAATTAATCTAATAGGGCCTATAGCTACCAATTTTATGCTTTTTTTTATATACAAAAACTAACATAGTGTAGTTTAAACTAAGAATAAAATAAGTAAAATTTTTAAAATCATGAAAATTAATATATACGTAATGCTTTTATTCGCAATGATGACAACTAAAGCAAATAAATATAGATTAAAGTCGATTTTTGTGGCTTATTGGGACCGTAGAAAGTCAGAGTAAATAAAAATTTATATTTTCTTTTAAATTGTTTCGATATTCTTGTATTTTGGATATTTTTAATTAATTTTTAATTTGAGTATACAATACAAATGCACAAAATATTTAAGGAAGTTGCGTTAATGAAGCTTTTATAGTTTTTTATTTAAAACTTTTATAGTTTTTTTACAAGATAAATAATATAGGAAGTATTTGTGAGTTAGAGAGTTCAAGGAGTAAAAAAAATAATTTATAAATCAGAGTTCCAAAAATTATGTTACTTTCATCCTAATTTTTCTCGGTGTATATGAAGATTGTTCAAAATGCTCATCTGGCATCACTATAATAAAACCACATGAGAGTTTTTTTTGTTAACTTTGTTAAAAAATTCAGAGAATCGAATTTATTTCAATTTCTTTGTGATTTTTTTCAAGAAAACTCAATTAATTTTCTTCTTTTTGAAAAGTTGTTAAATTTTATAATTTAATGTAAACTATTTAAAAAACCAATATGGACGAAGTGAGTAAAATTAAACAAATGCTAAATGCAAAACTTTAAATATAAACAAAACATTTTTAACTACAGGTCGATATTGATAATGTGGAGGATCTTAATGAGTTGGAGGCACGTCTATATGCCCAAATACACCATGAGGCAACAGATGAATCTAATGTGAATCCAGGATTAGAAAATACTTCAAATAATGATGGTGATCACGTTGTAAATACCAGTGCTAATAACAATGACACAGGTAGCAGTAAACAAAATTATGAAACGTCATCGAATACCAATAGGATTTTGTCAAGACGTTATTGGGCAAGTGGTGAACATTCTGTTAAACAACAACAGCAGCAAACACAAACGCAACAAAATACATCAAATAAACAGCGTTTGATACGTAATCCTTTCAAACCGCCAAATCAACATAATGTACAACAACATAAATCTGATCAAGCAACGATTTCCAATAAATCTCAAAATCAACATCAATCAAAACAAATTGAAAATTCAGCTAATACGGTTTCAAATACAACAAAAACAAATACATTTGCAGGTATGTTTGATGCTTTATTATTTTTTAATTTTAATTAGAAAATTTTTTATTGTTTTAAAAATTGAATTGGAACAAAATAAGATTATCAATCAGCACACTTAAAATTATTAAACTTTTTCGCCTTATTCAATATTTTTCTTTCTCCTCGGGTCACGTCGAACAAATGTCAATTTTGTTCCCAAGTAGTTAATTAATATGGTAGTGTTATATATCATGGGAAAGCTATTTATAATTACTTTTAAAGGGCATCAATATAATTTTAGACCTCTTAAGTATTAAAACATTATTCTGGATATATACCATAATCTTTAAATCCTTGAGAGGTTTTAAAAAAAATTTAATTTGAAGAATATGAACTTTTTTAGAAAAGTCTGATAGAAATTTGATGATTTTTTTGTGAAATTTTTATAAAAAAACTTAATGAAAAATTAATTTAGGTTGTTCATTTTAGACTGGTTATTTATATAATAATATTAAAAACAACATTACTTGTTAAAATTTTTAAAAATGAAACTAAAATGTGCTACCAAAAGGGAATTTTTATAATATATATTATATTTTAGACAAGTAATGTATGTTTTACAAGTTATAACAGGCGCGGATCCACGGGGAGGGAAAAAAGGAAATTTCCCTCCCCAAAATGAAAACGTTTAATGAAAAATTTGGAGTAAATAATAAAGTTTAAGGAAATAGTTGTAAAAATTAATCTATTTTCCTCCCCCAAAAGCTTGAACGGGATCCGCACCTGAGATAAGAATACATAATTTTGTGCTCTATATATTTTCCAAATCAATTTATTGATATGACATCAAACCAGACCTTAGAAAGAATTAATTTAATCTTAACTTAGTTCCCTTAAATTTTAATTCTGAACTAAGAAATACTAACTTTTCATACTACGATACTATTCTAAAAAATATAATTCAATAGTTTGAATTCATTCCTTAAAGAACTAATTTATAAGGAATTAATTTAATTTTTGTTAATTCAAATCTTCTCCACATTGAATGTAAATATATTTTTTTTATTCAATTTGTAATATTTTGTTTTTTTAATCTTTTACAAAATGAAATTAAAAATATATTGAAGAAAATTTAATGATACAATACATTTTTAAGCCTAAATTTTAAAATTGATGAACGAATTCTTTAAGGAATTAATTGCGCAATTAATTTAACTCATATGAAGTACAAAGAATTTAAGCCTATGAATTAAATTATTTGAATGCTTTAAAAGAATGACTAGGATAATAAATTAAATTCGACATAAAAAAACTGAATTAAAAAAATTAAGCCTTTCGAACCATTGCATCAAACTGATGTTATTATGCAATATTTTTTAAACAGAATTCATATAAATTATGTCGTGAACTGACAATTAATACATTAACATATTTTAAAGGCCTACATCCACAAAGAAAACGCCATTAGTTAAAGAAAATCCATGAATGATGCTGCCATACTTTGATTTGTTTTTCGACCAAAAGTTCGTGAAATTTGTTTCTTTGACTTTAACAGCCTGTCCCACGATGTCGATCGAAAAATTCGTTCGACAAAATATATGGGA